>JAVQIZ010129004.1:0-26577 GCA_036023535.2 Galaxias brevipinnis | reverse complement strand
TACTACTACTACTACTACTACTACTACTACTACTACTACTACTACTACTACTACTACTACTACTACTACTACTACTACTACTACTACTACTACTTATTCAAAAGTGCTTTTCAAACACCCAAGTACGTTTTACACGGTAATGGATAAAACACTAAACTAAATTCACTAAACACTAAACAAAACAAAGGACAAATATGGAAGGGACTATTAAAATGATATTGTAAACTTGAAAATGTAAAAGTAATTCCACAACAGCATTATCACTTTCCACATATGTATGTGTTATTTCAGTCAAAATGTAAATTTAAATGCAATAATCCCATTTGCATTTTCACATGCTCCTCTGGGCATTCTATGTCAATATTAAAATGAAAATGGAAAATCTGTTAGGCATTTCATTTTCAAAGTCTTACCCCGCCATACTGCAGACAATATTCAAACGCTAATTCAAATTTGAAAATTAAAATGCTATATGAAAAAATGCTCGGGCACCCCTAAAGAGTCTAAAATCGCCTATGATAAACGGTAAAGTAAAGAGTGATTTGTTATCGGTAAAATTGGGAAAATAACAGTAACTAGTAACAGTCCCTTGCAATTTTTCAGCAACTGTAATTTAGTTACTCAAATGTGAATAATAATGCGTTACCTTACTAGTTACCGCAAATAGTAGTTAAATTATGGTAAGGCGATACTTTGTAATGCATTAGTCCCAACACTGCTTAGGATACTATTAAACGTTCTTTGATACACAAGAAACATACCTAGCATACCTACCTACCTAGCATACCTACCTACCTAAAATTACATTCTTCATTAGTGTATGCATTTATTTTTGTATGGTTAGCATTTTTCCACATACAGTATTTGCAGTTCAGCAGTTTGGCTGGTTGTTTAGACTAACTGGTGTGGACTAGGGAAAGTAATATAGTAATGTAATGAGTAACGTTACTAATTACTTTTGATACCAAGAAATGAGTAAAGTAATTGTATTACTTTTTAAAGGAGAAATATGTAAATAGTAACTTATTACAAATCCTGAGTAACTTGCCCACACTGCTTGAATGCTTGGTGTTGGTGGGTGGGCAGCCAACATGGTGGGTAGAAAACATAAGTAGAATACAATCACTTATTCCTGCATGCTCTATCACCCCACCCCAATCAACAATTTCCATATGGAGGTAACAGTCTTATCACTGCCAAATAGTCATAGAAACATATTTAAATAGTCTGCAACTTCAGGGTTTTAGTAAGTGAATAAAGAAGGACTTACACTTAAATTGTGCACCAAGGGAGGATAAATCCATTCACTCAAAAAGAGGGAGGCGCTTTGTGAAGACTGGGCTTGGCATACTGCCAGAGAAATACATTGATGCTGCACATCCTCACCTAAGGAAAGCAAGAACAAAAAAGTGAAACAAGCCAAAGGCTAATGGTGAACACACATTGTTGTTGGTTTAGTGTCGGACACTGTGTTTGTATGTTTGGGTTTGTGAGGTGTGTTTGTACCAAAGTTAAGTCTCATCAGAGGAGACAGGATGGCACTCCAGTTGACTGGTGGGTACTGGAAACTTATGCCTACTGATGCCAGAGGTGCAAGCGCTGTCTTCACCTCATGTGAAAGGGCCATTTCTGGACCTGGCTCCAAAATAATGTGTAAATTGGTCAAAATAACACTACAAAACAAATGTATCAAGATCAGACATTTGTCTACCTATATATACACACAGTATATTCCTGAAAGACCAATAGCTGTGACTAATCAGAAGCCTGTTCCAAAAAGCCACATTCACCTTTCTTCCCTGCCTCTGTAATAAATTCCACAATATATCTGATGACACTTTTCTCTGAGAGGTAGGCAAAGTTCTGAGGCACTGAAACAGAGAAACAGAAAGAGAAAGGTTTTTGAGAAATGGTTGAACTTCAAATTCACTTGAAATTGATTATTATAAAAATGCTCCCTCTCATCATTTGCTCAGTATCCTAAAAACAGCTATTTCAAGTGTTTTTACTGCATTATGCTATAATTTAGAACTTCTTCTATGTAAATATGCATTTGAAAATACTAGAGGTCTTTCTGTTATGAGTTAAGATAAAATAGGCAAATTGCCCTTTGGGATAATAAAGGCCAACACAATACTGAAATAAAAGCTACTTTGAACAACATCAACATTGATAATAGCTTCTGTCTTTTGGCTGATGCATGCAGGTTTAATCTTTGATAACAAGAGCAGGGTGCAAGACATGTTGAAAACAGATTTTTCTGAAAAAGAGACAAGATTCAGGAAAATACCTGTATATTAAAATAATCAAAACGATAATGACACAAACCATTTGAACATTCTAATTATTTGTGACCCAAACACATGAACATTGTCTACCAGTATCTAACCACTAGATTTCAGCATTTTACAGTTGTCATACTATTTTGTCAATTGCTCCTTACCAGAAGTGTAACTATGATTTGAGGACATATGAGCAAAGTGCAGATGACCCATCAGACATGCACTGTTAGACTGTAATCCAATAGCCCCCGACAATAAGACGATCTAAAAACAAAACATACATAAAAATAGAATACAGAATTACCAAAATAGGCTGACAAAAGCCAACCAAAAACATCTATCGTGTTTGTCTGGAGAGTACCAGCAAGTCATTAGAAAATTGCTCTAGTAAACATGGTAAATAAATAATATATTGGATAATACCATAGATTAGATTAGATAGAATATTTATAGATTTAAAGTTGCTATAGGCAGCATGATGTAGGAGTTGTGATTTTGGCAACCCCTACCATTTGCTTGGTGTAATTATTTTCCATAACTATCGTCAAACGACGTGCAGGATGCGGGAAATCATACCCGGTGGCAGACAAAATGAGTATTAAATATTGAGACTTCAAGATCACTGATCTGAACCGTGTGTTTTTCATTCTCCTACAGACACTGCAATGTGCTATTAGAAGAAATGTATTGATATTGATAATACGTTAATAAAAATATCTTGCCTATAGTGTTACTTTAATAAAAAATCTATTTCCTACAAATCAAGGTTTCACAATTAATGGCACTGTTAAAGATGTGTAAATAACATCTACCAAAACTAATCCAGAAATTACATTTCCCCTATTTATCTAAGCCAGTGGTTTTCAATCCAGTCATCAAGTACTAAAACCATTTTGAGCCATTACATCACTTCCTGTTTCACAAGGGTATAAAAGCAAGCCAACACGCATGCAATATCCCTTAGTCATGAAACACCATGCAGAAAACAGAAAAACTGGCAGCTCAAAAGAGACAGATGGTAGACTTTCATAAATCTGATAATGGCAACGAGAAGATCCATGAATGATTGATTATACCACTAGGCTCTGACAGGGCACTTATTAAAGATCTACCGGTATGATGCAACTTATGGATGTCAGTGGCGTCTCTAGCAAGGAAAGCCATGTGGGGTACAAACTCTGTGTTGGCCGCATCTTACTCGTCAATGAAACTACACACAAACCTACATCCCGGATGACTCCAAACACAGACACCTCATCAATTAAATCACAAATGCACACACATTAACGTAACTACTTTACTAGTTACCGAGAATAGTAGTGAAATTACGATAACGCATTACTTTGTATGAATGTACTTTGTAGTCCCAACACTGACAATGACGCACGACAAGATTAGTTACAAAGAAATATAAATCTAAATATATTACTTGACCAAACTGAATGATTGATTATGGTGTGCACTGCACCACAGCGACACCTCGTGGGTCGCACACTAATCGGTAACGGCTTAGTTTGTTTGAAATTTCTGTCATTGGTATCAGCCCCAAATATTAATCTCGGTCCATCCCTAATGTGAAGGGAGTGTAATGTTAACAAACCTGAGTCAGGGAACGTATGACATCACCGAGTCTTCTTTGCAGCTGGGGAGACAGCTGGGATTCACAATTCACCTAAAAGTGGACAAAACAACGGGTAAGCATAGTTAGACCCAGTCTTGCCCCAATGACTTGAAAAAATATTGCTTGGATTCTAAGAAGAAAAAGACATCAAATACTGACACAAACAGCAGTGTCGAGTGAGAGGCAAGACATTCACAGTAATAGTCCCTTCCTGCTAGCTCCCTACTCATTCACTCATTTCCAGGTTTGACACTCCTTGTAAAACTGCAATTTGCAGAGTAAGTTAAATTTCCAAAGCTAAAGAAGTTGTTTTAAGTAGACCGATGCTCATTGCTAGATCATTCTCCTTAAGCTCCACAACCGGATTTCGAGTTCACTAAATGTTGGCACTGCAATGTGATATTAAATATGTAACTATTGCTGACCTTGTAATTCTGTGCGATTCCTAGATTGACTGGGTTAATGGCATAATTGTGAGTAATCTACTTCATAAGATTAATATTTTTATTGACTTAGCAACAAACAGTTGCCTACTTGCACTTTCTTAAATTCAATTGTATCCGTCTTAGAGAATTTATTTGTTTATTAACAATTGAGTAATTACTAAAGAAAAGATTAAATTAAAGTCTTTAAATTGAAATAAGTATAGCATGCCAGTAGTTACAAACCGAAATTCTGGGTTATGTTACTACAAAAAAAAGACGCTTGTTACTCAATTGGTGAGAATTGAAATGAACAACTTGAAAACACGAAAATGTAATCTTGCACATGTAACTCGATTTTCCACCTCATTCCATTTTTGAGGGCTGATGTCCATATGTTCCACTGGGTCCTCAATTCACAGAATTTCTTCGGAAATTGTTTGTGCATTTGTGTCAGTTTCCTGTTAATGGTTCTTCAGTTTCTGTTCTGTGATTTAAAGTGTTCAGCCTATTACTTTGTTGAACAAGGGCTTAAACTTGAAGGGGTCTTTGTCAAATTGATTTCTCACTCACTACTTCTTTAAGTTTCTCTGTAGGTTCTGCTTTTTTAATAGCTTTCTTTACGTAGCTTTTAAATATATTGCGGCCTCCTTTCTCCTTTCCATAGTTATATACAGTATGACCTCCCCTATTTTCCCACACCTTGTTAATTTTACCTCTGGGCTGTTTTAGTCATAAACCTTCTATTCAGTGGCCAATGTTTTAGTCATAAACCTCCTATTCAATGTTTTACTCCAAAACCTTCAATTCATTGGCCAATGTCTGCAAAATGTTGGTAGAAATACATACTGTAGCCCTAAATGTGCTGACAATTTTATTTACATTAAGATGTGTCAGAAGCACCCAACCATTGCAAATATATGTCACAAGCAAAACCGTGTGGTTGGATCTTACCTTCATAAGGTTACTCTCCGATCCAACTATAGCCACTAGTCCACTGGCAGCAGCCATCCTCTGCATGATAGGACAGCCCTAAAACAGAAAGCTAGATCATATAATTATATTTTATTTGTATACATTACCGCTCAAAAGTATGGGGTCACACAAATAAATTATGTTTTCCATGAAAACTCACTTTTATTCATTAAATGAGTTGCAAAATGAATTGAAAATATAGTCAAGACATTGGCAAGGTATGTAAAAACGCTTTACTTTAAATTCTAATTTTGTCCCTAAAACTTAGCTTGGTCAAAAATCCTTAATTTGCAGCAATTACACACTGTAGTATGAGATCCCCAGCTTCTTGGCAAATTCTCACATGCAATATCCTTCACTTCTTAGAACAAGATTGGCACATTTCCACCAAGCACTAGGTAACGGGTCAGGTCGGGTAGCTATGTATCGGAACGGTTATGTTTGCGTTTCCTGTGGCAAAAGTATTTGATAGTAAATGATTTGATAGTTACGTGGCTTTGAACCCCACCTACATTTAATGGTATCTGTTTTGGAGTGGAAACGCAATTGCAGATCTAGAGTTAGGTACTGGTTGGAACGGTTTGATACCGGTTTCAAGGCAACCATATCGAAGGTGTTTAATGAAAATGCACCAGAATAGACTGACGAGTTTCAGAAGAAAGTTATTTAGTCCCTGGCCATTTTGAGACTATAATCGAACCCACAAAAGGCTGATGCTCCAGATACTCAACTAGCCTAAGGAAGGCCAATTTTATTGCTTCAGTTTTCAGCTGTGCTAACATGACTCCATGATTCCATGTACAATCTGCCATTTCCAGGTATAACAGTCACTTACCACATTAACAATGTCTAGACCGTATTTCTGATCAAATATAGATATTTCAAGATTTTCTTAAAAAAATAAGGACATTTCTAAGTAACCCCAAACTTTTGAGTGGTAATGTTTATTACTTTGTTAAATAGAAACAATATTTTGAAAGAAACTACACCTCGCAGTTTCAATAGAAATAGAAGTGTTTGAGCAACCCAGTCCACTGTACCTCTGCTAATAGGATCTTAATCCAGGCAGCCAGCAGGCGGGAATGGGTGTCTTCTGCTTTGCAATGTCCGCAAATTGACAAGCCATGAACCACTAATCCTAGGGCCAAGGAGATCCCTGGGGTCTAAACCATACACAGTATTTACACAGCCAAGCAGGAAAACACCTCAACAGTAGTAAACCAATTACACATGCACACAAACTATTTTACACTCTATCATGGTGCATATCCAATTTGACAACACCTAGTTACTTTAATTACCTGTTGGCTCTCTTCTTTCAAGGTGCAAAGTGTGTTCATGATCTCCTCTGCTTTATTGACATCAATATGCCCTGATCTAAAAGCAGACACACACACACAAGCCACTGCATAGGCAAAAACCTGTAGTGTGGCGAACCGAACAAACCCAAAACACACAAGAGGGCATTGAAGAAAAAACAGACCTGCTGAAGACACCAGCCATTATATATATTTTTTTATATATATATATATTTTTTTTTTTAAGAGCATTAGCAGAGTACTAATTCGAGGTTATTTCCGTCATGTACCTCCTGTAACACGAGTCCTTGACTGTCCTGAACACCAACAAGAAGTCTGTCCAGGGCTAGGGTCAATCTGACCCTGTGGATGGCCAGTGAACTGCGACTCAGGGCCCCATACACCAGTCCCATACCCAGAATGCAACCTGTTCTGTGGATAATCAATCACATTAAGGGACAATGTGTTGTTATGAACCAATCATATAATTTGAAAACTATATACATTTTTCAATAGATATTTGCTTCGGAAGGGAAAGAACATTATTCCAAACAGATGATTATTTGACAACAAAATTAACATGACAGCTTTTTTTTGTTTTGTTTTTGTAAGAATCAGGTAGACATAATACAGAGGAACTTGTTACTGACTTGTACTCCAGGCTAGGATGAAAACAACACATGTCTAGAGGGTCAATGTAGCTCATTAGCAGATCCATCATCTTCTGGTTCGACAAGTTGCTGTATGACGGACACAGAGACCACAGAAATGTTGGTAATAACCTTTGCACACATAATTTTTTTAAACTGAAATACAAATTTTGCGATAATATACATAAAAGCAATTACTATACTCAAATGATAAAATATGCTTGTATAATGTAGCACACACACACACACACACAGACAACCCTTTCCCTGGTCGCCCACCTAAAGCACTTTTCAAGGAGACAGGAGAGGACCATGCCCAGTCCCAGGCCAGAGTGGAACTGTACAACCTGTGAGTCATCAGCACTGGTTGAGTCAGGAAGACCTGCTCTCAGTGTGGCGAGCACCTCTGCCAAGCTGTCTTTGTGCCAGGTAACCAGCACAGGCACAACCAGGGAAAGCGCTAGGCAAGCACAGGAGCGGGCAATGACACTAGCTGTATTCTCACCAGAGTAGGAACGCTGAGGGGGAAAGAAAGACAAATTAATTTGTTTGCCTTCACATGTGCATTTGCGTCTGCATGTTTCTGTAATATGTTGCGTTTTCTGTATTTGCAGTGCATTTCTGTAATGTGTTGTCGGACATTGCATCGGGTTTTCTAAATGCTGCGCAAGTGTTGTCAAATTGATGTTGTTTTCTTAATTAGCTTGTGTTGTATCTATTTGCAATGTGTTTTGTCTCGTTTTCAAAAGTTGCAGTGTGTTGGCCTCTCAGGGTCACTTAAAAGTAACTTAAAATTAACACAAAAACAATTAAATTGTTAATCGCAATTATTTGAATTACTATTAATCGTCAACTAAAATGTAATGATCGTAACAGCCCTTAATGCAATAAATGTTTTTTCCTCACTTCAGCTTTGTGCCATCTTCTCCCTCTACAGAGTGGACTGAACATTCAAATATCAAAACATCGCTATCATAGTGATTGGACAAGAAAATCATATACTAAAAATGGAAATTGTGTTGCTGTGATATTTCTAAATTCACAATGATGGAGACACGGTTATCATTGCTTGACAAGAGGGGCAAAAAACATGGTCAAAGAGACGAATGTTGGGAAAAGTTGATATTTCAGTTGTCCATTTAGCAAATTGTCCCATTTCTAACGAGCACTTCTTCAGTTAGGCAGATGATCAAGAGCCCAATGACCACTGTAACAAATGGCTTTGTTCCCTGGTCTGATACAATTTAGTTTTAAAAATAAAGTTTTATACCTCTATATAACTTGATGGGGCCTACAAACATTCGTTGGACTTTCTGGCTTGAAGTTTGGTCTGACATGGTGTGTAAATGGTGCGACCATATACAATACACGTGTTTCCTACGCTGAGAAAAGTCTGTAAAATGTTCCACAACTCTAATCGAGTTAAACATAGATCACAAGGACAATCAAGGCAAGCAGGATGCACTAGACGATTGTCATTGCATCTTTAATCATTTTATTTTTGAAAACAAATGCACAAATTAATAAATACGGGGGATACGACTTAGTTTCAGAAATTAAGTTTTATACCTCTATATAATTTGATGAGGCCAACAAACATTCGATGGACTTTCTGACTTGGAGTTTGGTCTGACATGCTGTGTAAATGGTGCAGCCATATACAATACACATGTGTTTGCTACTAATCATTTTATTTTTTAAAACGTGCACAAATTACTAAATACGATTTTGTATGCCTTGGTACTAAAACAATGTTGACGCGAAATGTATCACAACGTGATGTACTTACATGTAGAAACCAGGGAAAGACTTTTTCTCTAGCTTTGTAGCTGCTGCTGATGATGCTGAGCAATGTGTTCAGCACCATGGCCAGCCAGTTAGCTGTTGGAATGTACTGAGATTCCACCTAAAACAGAAAAAACATGTGACATTAGTAAATTACATACTTTCACATTTTCAAAATTTAGCTGATTCAATCGACGAGCACATGACCTGGTTTAAAGTGAAAAAAACACTTTCCTAAATTTTGGGGCAAAATCAGGTATATTTCATGGTTGATCAATTATATAACTTTTGAACAAAGTTTGAACTTTTGAACAAAAACTGGTATCTAGTCTTAATTTATTGCAGTAAATCTTTTGTAAAACGGTTTGGCCAACATCGTGCACGCCAAGATATCAAGCTTGTCAGTAGCTAGACATCCCTTTGGTCTTTTGACAGGATTTTGTGTGGAAAATGTCTGAATTCCACCTCTGGCTTGCCTCTGTAGCTAAGCAGGGTGTGTACCTGGTTCTCCCTTGGATGGGAGACCAGTTTCTGCTGGAAGTGGTGTTGGTTGACCAGAAGGGCTCACTCTTCCCTCTGGTCTATAGCAGCCCAATGCCCCAAAACAGTGACAGGGACAGGGACACTGTCCTGTACGGGGTGAATTTAGGATGGGACGTTAAACGTGTGTCCTGACTCTCTGTAGTCACTAAAGATCCCATGGCACTTCTAAAAAAGAGTAGGGGTGTAACCTCGGTGTCCTGGCAAAACTTTCCAACCTGGCCCCCATCAACCCTGGCCACCTAATCATCCCTTCATCTCCCAATTGGCTCGTTAATCCACTCTCCTCTCTTGCCCCTTGTGACTCAATAGGTCATACACTTATGTGTGGTGAGCAAGTCTGGTGCAAAATGGCTGCTGTGGCATCACCCAGGTGGGTAGGTGCTACACATTGGCGACCAAACGGAGTCTCCCCCGATACAGTGAAAAGCGATTTCCGTGTCTAGAAAAGCGCTATATCAAAAGCAATCTATTATTAAATAGAATACAAATACTATTTAATGCAATACTATTATTAAAATACTACAAACATTCATATAATGGTCAAGAACAAGAACCTAATAAATAGAAAATTTTGTTCTTGAGACCCCTCAAAATTACTGAACTGTTAAATGATGAAACAAACGAACTAGTAGAACTCATCACAGAAGGCCAGGCCTTGAAAACAGAATCGGTTTGTTCCGAGCAGAACCAATTTAACGTTTCCGTTCTTTTGTTCCTCTCACAACACAACAGTTCTGAACAAAAATATTATTTATAATTTCAACATTCTAACCAACCCTGCTTAGAATGCATTAAAATTACAGTTTGACATTGTTACATTGTTAGCTTGAATAGTCACAATAACAACACATAGGCCTACAATCAATCACCTTTGAAAATGTGTTCAAATTATATACATTTTCAGTTCCTATGCCTACATCAAAGCAATACTTTAAATTACATTTTATTGACTATCTTGAAACAACAAATGGATTTACATGCTTAGTTGGCATTGTAAATGATCCATCCAAGCATAATTTAAATGTTTGTGTAATGATCAGTTATTCCAAGCACGGCCACAGGCTATGTCTCCACGACATGGACAACACCGTGGAGAGATTCTTTTGGCGCCCGAAATGTAGCAAAAGTTGTGTGCTAATGCCAGAATGCATTGCATGAACAAAAAATGTGAAGCCAAACATATTTAGTCTCTTTGACTCTGATATAGCTTGAGCAATTATACCAAGAAGAATGGGCAAACATTTCAGTATTTAGATTTGCAAAGCTGGCAATTAGTTACCCTAAGCTAATAATTTTTTGATGTATTATTTGTTGGTTGTGCATATACAGTATATTTTCCACGTTGAAAGTGTGACGTATGTTGTATACATGAAATGGTAAAAATACCACTTCAGTTTAATAATTTAATTACAGGTTGCAACAGCAAAACATTTGAAGAATTGCAAGGAGTGAAATTACACATGCAAGGCACTGTAAATGCTATCCAATTAAGACTATATTTACTTTCGAAAAGTAAGATTTATTTAAAGCTTTCCTCTGTATGTTAGCTGTACGATGCAATAAGTCAAATTATGGGCTTAGTGAGCAACTTCTTACCATTTTGATGTTGCTAATTTTAGCCTTAGACCCTTAACACTTCTCAAATGTACTTTTAATATGACGAAGAGAGAAGTACCTCCTACTTACCGCCATACTTCTATCTCTGTCTGCAGGAAGGTTGCTCTCAAAATTGGCAAGGACTGCAGCCAGACCACTCAGAGCAAAAATGCAGTTTCCCTGGACTACTGGACTGTCTCTACCAGGAAAGAAGATGCAAGTGGTTCTGTAGTAAGTAATTGCAACTAATCGAGTTTTGGCGTGGTGCAGAAACTACTGAAATTCAATTTAAATTAAGAAATAGCAAGCGCCTCACTTGGACGCAGATTCGACAACATCAGTCAGCTGGTCCCTGACCCTATTGGGACAAGTGATGAGAAAAGATACTCATTAACAACAACATCTCCCTTTATTGACATGAATGATGTACATGTAGGAGACGCAACCTCACCAGAGCCAGGCACAATGTAGTTCATTTTGAAGTTCCTCTTGATTTCCTTTGCCTGATTTCTGCTGCATCTCGAGCTCTGCTTGTCGACCCTGTGATAGAATGTGACTTAATTGTTGGGTCTAAAGTGAAAGGATACATTTTCTCTCCTCTACCTTGCTGCTGACTGATTGCTAGAACTGCTTTAGAAAACGGTTTGTGATAAACTCTTCAAATGACCTCCCCAATTCAAGTGTTAATGACAAATAAGGCTCATCTTTTTTTTTTGGGTCAGGTGGTCTTGGAGGGCATTCCACAGATGGGGGGGCTATAGCACTGAACGTCCGGTCTCCTACTGAACGAAGCTTCAGAGCTGTTTTTACTCATCTGTTAAGATATTTTTAAGAAACTGGACACACAAACCTGGTAGACAGCATGGAATGTTCGAGTCATGAATCCTTGCCAGGCTTGGGGCAGCTGGAGGGCATGGTGCCAATCAGATGGCTGAATGATGACCTATATAAAGAGGTTTGTTGCAGAGAAATCACTGCAAGTAACACTTTAGGGAAAACATACATTTCTCAAAACTAGATGTAACAAACAGAGAGTACATTTGTTGTGCAGTCTGCTAAAACAAGTTATCTAGAAGTGCTGAAGGTTTACACCACGGTTACATTACGCTGCATGCAACAACATGATATTCAACATGGCATTAAGAACTTTGAGCCCAATACCAATATAATTGTTGTCTTTTCTGAAAAAGATTTATGGAAGATTGTTTTCTTTACCTGTGAACTGATTGTAAACTTTACTTTCCTAATGTTTGCACAATGGTTTTCATATTCGCCCGATGAGATGATAAAAAGTAAACAGTATTATTTAAAGGTGGGATAGGCAGATTTCTGCAAAAGCAAAACAAAACGCCTGAATTTGAAAATACAGCCCTCCTCCAGCAGCGCTCCCTATCCTAAGCCCCTCCCAACAGACGAGCACGGGCATATGCACACGCTTCCTATGCACGCAACACAAGGTTGCTCGGCTTGACCAGAGATAGATGAAACCATCAGCGAGCCAACGGCATATGGGGTTCCATTAATGCCAATATTATGGGGTTGCAATATATATATATATAAATAAATGTGCTAGTGTATAGGGAGAAATCCCTAGGTCAAAATCTAACTCCATATACACTGGACTCTGTAGGCCTATCCATAAGTATAGCATAAACGAAGGTCAAAAAGACAAAAACATTAATTCATTCTAGTCAGAAAGGGGAGAAATATGGAAGTGGAGCACAACAGTGACACAACACTTACTTCGTGAATGAAAGCAGTCAGCATCTGGCGGTAGCTGCGTGCACGGCTGAGCAAAAATCGCTTGATTGGTCGACCACTGCCATCCTTCAGGACAGGTAGGTTGTAGGTGAGCAAAAGACCAGCTGGAAAGCATCAACAGACACTTAGCTGTTCCAACGTACTAAGGTCAGCGATGAGTATCCCTGCGTTTAACATAACCCCAACCTAAAAAGTCCAGTAAATATACTTTCTAGTCCAAAATAAATGTGAAAAACAACATGCATCCTCTACCTGCCAGTCCAGATTTCAGACCGGGCTGTTGGTTCTTCTCATAGGTCTTTAGTAGAAAGGCTGGGATCCCAGCCACTGTTTTGCCATGATCTGAATGCAGATTTTCCCCTTGCAATGAAGCGTGGTACACGCCACGTGGGATTTGGCTCATCTCCTGTGTCACCAGTGACGTCAGGAAGACCTCAAAATCTGAAAAGAGAAGGAGATTCAAATACTTCACTTCGCGCAATCATGCACTTGGATAGCGCTGGGACGATGGATCAAATGTATTTAACAAACATCGACGGACAAAATAAACGTAGATTTTTAACAATAGAGATCTTGACCGACTGACTTGAAAAAAGAGCGCTAGATGAAAGTAAAAAATCACAACGGAGTTTTGGAATATACAATCTCCTATATTTACCTGTATTTCATACGAGTGAAATTCTTCCTTAGTAAATTATAAGACACACCCCACACACAACTTTAATTCAACAGTGTCTCAATTTTTTTTTTTACAAAAATAACGTCAGATGTCTGGAAATGTATATAATCAAAACATGTGAAGATTAAAAGCAGGTTACAATCAGGGTTAATTTTGACAACCATTTTTTATTTAGTTTTAGTCTAAGTCACTTACTAAAGATTGTAGCTGGTTTAAAGTCACAATTTTGTCATTTATTTTGTTTGGTTTTAGTCAAGATTTATTCAGTGGTAGTCCGTTTTAATTTTTGTCAATGTTTCAGTCCTGACTCCCAAGGGGAATTAACATAACTGGCTTTGGTTTATATGCACACTTCTACACACAAAACCATTTGAACAGAAGGCTACACGTGTCACACTACGCAACTCTCAAGAGGGCAGTGTCTGATAGTGATAGTCTGATAGTTGGGCATTTACCCCCTTCTCAAGTGACATCATTTGGCTAACATGGCAAACTTTTTTCTATATATCTACACGGTTATCTCGTGTTCCATTTCAAGTTTAAAAACAAATTGTTTAATTACAGACTGACAATTGAACGTTTACCTTGAGGACTGGGTTGGGAACCACTGCAGTAGCCTACGAAAATGTACAATCTAAAAAATGTGTTTTTTTATAGAAGAATATATATATATATATATATATATATATATATTTATTATGAGCTCCACTATGCTTCGTCTGCCTCCAAGGTGATTGAAGGGATGATTGAGTTAGAGTGTAGAAATATCAAAGAAATAGTAGAAGAAATTGATTAAATCAAGTAACTAGTTTTTTTATGCAGACATGTCCTTGTGGTGTCTTAGCTCTAATTGTATTAGCAATGTTTTTGTTTGAATGGGCAATGCCAGACAACCGCCACACCATATCCAGAGAGAATAGGTGTCCCCCACCTCAGAAATCCAAAGGTAACTTTAATGTTGTAGCTCTAAAGCTTTATGTAATTGTTGCATTCATTTTGTGTAAAGACTTTTTTGTTGTTGCTAGTGGATAAAAAAGCAAAGTTTCCACTCCTGATAAGCCAATAACTTGTATTTTAGTGCATTCCTAGTCCATATTAATTTAGGTACATATACAGTGCGAACATTGTGTATGCTTTGGAAACTAGTGGAATTGTTTAAGTCTTTAGTCTTTATTATTGTTATCTCTGAAAGAGAAAATCAATTTGCAAGCAGTCACTTACGTTCATTTCATCCACGGCATACAATAATACGAAACAACTTTCTACAAAACAAAACAGATAAAGATTTTTTAAAAAGGAGCGTAACATTGTCCAAACAGAATTATGACATTCACTTATCCCTCCTATACAGCAACACAATTGTGCTGGGGATTAAAGAGTTTTTAAAAGAGTTTTTAAGCGTTTTAATTTTAAATTATTTTGCCATTTCACAAGAAGGATTAAACATTACATTAATTACTAGCTTAATAGATGACTAACTAGATTCTACCTGGTAAAGCTGATGCAGCATTAAGTCCAAGGAGCTTTATATAACAGGAGCCTGGGATGTATGACTCCTCTGTCTCAGACTCCTTCACTTCGGTTTCTCTCTCTGTTTCATTTTTACAAAGCATCTTTACTTCTTGAACCTAGGAGGGCAAAAAAACTAATATTAGACAGGTGAAAACCTTCCAGCTTTTTTAAACAAGCTTAGACAGTCAAATCTTCCGATTTTATGTTATTTAGTAAAAATTTATGAATAAAAAATAATTAATAGATTGTCAGTATGTCGGAAATGAGTGTTAGTGTCGAAAAAAACATTAACATTTAACAGAGTTGATACCTTCGTGTAGCCAACCGCAGTCTTTAAAAAGCAAAAACCTTTATGGCCAACTTTTTCATGAGTTTACTTCTTTATCGTGAGACAAATAATGAATTTGTTGCTACAGATGAAAGTTGAAAACTCACTGCCTTTACAGTTAAATGGCCATTTACTTAAATTAAGGCTACTATATTAAAAACTTGTACTCTTAAAACAGCGTACGTACAGCATGTCAAACTACTTAGCTTTTTTAGGACGCGGTCCTTTGGCACTGATTATGGGGCATTGGTCATGCATAATCAGTGCCAGCTCATCACCATGTCGAAAATATTCAAACTTCAAAACTACCACAGTAAAATACAGATCCCATTGCACGATCATTGCTCAATATTGTACATATCTGCTTACTTAGCCTGTATTGTGGCAATAGGCAAATTCTCTCATTGAAATAACTAAATAAATTTTTTTTTCTTTTTTCTGACTCCCCGCTCACCCAATCATGCTTGCAAAAGTCACCGCTCTCTGCCCAAACTCCTATAGACCTATTATATTTATTTTTTGAATTTCTTGGATTTTTTACTTTATTATAGCTGTCTAATTCCATATGACTTTTGGAAGTAGCTGATCTACTCATTTCTGCAGTCTGCTCTGCAAACTTAAATAAGGCAATAAACCATCTGACTAACAAATACATCTGGTTTCCTTGATGCACAGATTTTTCATGCATGCTGAAGTGGAATCTGTGGTCACAAATACTGGACATGCCACTCAACGCAATCTTTAAAGAAACTAAGGCTTCAGCGTAGCCATAACAAATTCAGGAAAACAAAAGATGAAAGGAATGGTCCAGCTTTTTCTCACGGCAATTGCTAGGATACCTCAAACTCTTATCATGCACATTAAGTTCTTTATTAGCAGAAGCATTTTAAATGAAAGATTTTTCAAATCCGATAGGTAGATTAATATACCTTGATACTTAAAATGACCCCGCACTCAAGAATGCAACTAGATTGACTGTTTGCTTGGTACAGATAACATTAGCAATGTTGATTGGTTGTGAATGTAACATTGGTAATGTTTAAATGTAATGTGTTATAGGCCTATGTAATATACATAACCATTCATAGAACACTGAAAATATGTCTGGCTTTATGGATTTCATTCAACACGACTGAAACCTAAACCAAAACAAACTTGCTAGCACATGGTGGCGAATGACGTTTGTTTTACCATCTTTTTTTGTGTTGGATCAACAGATATTTTTGTCTGAATATTTTCCATAGGCCTTGGTCTAGTCAAAGTTGAAAGGCCACGACATAACTTTTTTATTAAAGTTAGTAGTGATCTAAGTAGAGTATTTAACACGTACTTTAAATATATTTATTTTTTACTGATTGCTTAGTCATGTCTGGTCATGACCGGACAGGGGTTTACTTCAAAATGAATCAAAGTTTGACCGTCAAAAATAATGGGAACAGTGAGGCAATTTCACTTGAAGACTGGGAGTGCTGGACTATTTCGTGCCCGCTTGAGAAAGAACAGAGCATTACGACCTAGTCCAACGTTGAGTTTTAAAATGTCAAAATGATGTAATTAACAGTAGAAATATGGAAAGATGGAATTATCAGTGATTTAAGAATATTTTCTTAAACCAGTTCATCAATTGTTTGATATTAAATCCCAAGCAGTCTGTGTTAAAAGCAGCATTAGTTCTTACTTGCTCTGGTAGGTGAGACATTGTGTGTGCTGTATTGGGAAACGCAGAAAGAGCCTTATAGCCGGAGCTGGCCACGTCAGAGTCCTTGAAAACACAAAAAATGCAATTAACTGAAACACAAATCCTCACAGACTTTGAATTCTTGGAACATGCTAAATAATATTATTACCATGACTAACCTTATTAAGAGCATATACCCAAAGAAATCCGACCACCTGCTCTTGGAGTTTCTGGAAGATTAGAAAGTGAAGGCAATGACAAAAAGGCGCCATTTTAAAAGCAAAAAACTGACATTGAGATTGCAGTAATTTATACAGGACACACTGCGTCATGAGCTGCACTTGGTAGGGAAAAAGCTTTGGACCAACTTCATAGCTGCTCCAATCGCATTACACTTTCTTTCACAGATCTGGCTGCTTTTGTAAGGTGACTAGAATACGTGGTCACTATTACTGGTCATTTTCTTGATATAGCCACCACCCCTGCCTCCACCTATAACTAGAGCTGCCTTATTTTCCCATGTGCTGTGTTCTTTAAGTCCATGCTTGGTGTACCTAAAATATTTGGCATAAGCAGCACTAACAAATAGCACCTAAACTTAAAAGAGAGTAGTGTTACAATGCCAAAATCACCTGTATTTCCATTTCATTGCAACTAAAGCTTAAACTTATAACGTTGTGTGTTAATGACTGAATTAGTATAAATAGCAAGTAATCACATCAGATTATACAAAAGTACCTCATATTCCTCTGATTTAACTGTCAGCTGAGGAACCAAAGACAGTAGTTCTGCAATGGCTTTTACAACCAATGGGCGAGTGTCCAAACTCAGTTTAGGCCCTAAAGCCCTCCACGTAGAGCCAATGTCAACCACCTGAAAAACAGGCACGCACAGACAGACAGACAGAGACAGAGAGAGAGAGAGAGCGCGCAAGAGAGAGTGCGCGCGAGAGAAAGAGAGAAACAGGGAGACAGAGAGAGAGAATAGATTAGACCGACTGTGTAAGAAAGATTGGCAGATTTCTTTGTTTAATTTGTGGTACTAACTTCAGCACTGCAGAGCTCCCGTAGGCCTTGCAAAGCCAAAGCAACCGGTGTGGCTTGGTCAGGCATGGGGCTTTGGACAATTAGGTGTGTAATGGCAGCCAGCAAGTCACCTCCGTGCTGGTAAGGCCTAAACAACACAGAAGTCTGAGAAACCTTTCTCCACAATCAATATCACTAAAACTAGAGACAATGTTTTCCCAAGCATTGTCCAAAGAACAAATAATACATTCGATGTCTATTTTGATAAACCTTTCTCTGCAGATGTCTCTAAGGCAGGTGGCTCTGGCCAGAAGATGTTCCCATTGAGCGTCTCTCCCTAGTAATTTGATCCACTTCTCCTGTTGTCCCAGTAATCTCTGCAAAGACGGATAGACACGATCCTACAGGGAGGAGGAACATGAAGTTATATAATGACACCATAAGTAACACCATGTTCCTCAAGTGCCCCCACAACATTTTTACAATTCACATAAAACCTCACAAAAACAATGCAAAAATACTAAACAAACCAATGAGAATGCAGAGCAACCTTTGGGAATAATAATAAAAATCAGATGGCTTTTTTCCTAATAACAACCATAAGATGGCTTTTTTCCTTACCTGTTTCTCCCACAAAGCCGTCATAAGGCGCACTGCAATAACCCTCAACTTGGGGACGCTTGTCAGGATTCGGAGTACGTGCAACACCTGCGGAACACACAACTGGCAAGGCCAGAGAGACAATGTACAGCAAATTAGAAGCAGTTCAGAAGTCTGAATTGATGTGTATTTCTAGTAAATAAAACATATAGAGGGAAAAAATAAAAAGATAATACTACATTATTTCATTTCAAGATGAATGATGTAATAACATGATTTAAAAAGCATGAATAGTATTCATAGAATGGTTCGATGGTCTTGATCAGCACCAGCAGCAGCGTCTCTCGCTCTCCCCCTGGCACAGCTTTTCTTTATTATCCTTCTCTAGTTTTCAATAGTTTTTCATTTTGATTTTATGCTTCGCATTTATCATCTTAGCTAATAATTTATTTTCTGTTATTTAGTTTTAATTATTTTGTGACCTAACTTTTAGCAAAGTTTATGTTGTTTTTTGGACTGTGTACAGGATGCCTAAATGCAAGGACTGCCACACACTGTTACAGAGGATTTCCTTGCTTGAAACCCATATATCTGCACTGGAGAGATGCAAAGAAGAACTTCAGGATACTCAACCGATTACGACGTTGCCTATCGACTACATCTGCAAATTCATTAAAGTCACACAGCAACCTCAAAGTTTATCCAGACTTGGACGACAGAGTGGGCTTTCCAAAATTTGTCTGGACCAAAAAAAGAGTGCACTATCCTTAGGAAAAAACTAAGATTAGTATAAACACTATAAGTCATCTTAGGGTGTCCGCCAGGCACATAAACACATTTTGACAGTTAAAGTTACACGTTATAACACGCAATGCATTGTGGTATAGTTTTAATATTATAGTGATTATCTTCGTTCACTAGATATTAGCGCATTGTGGGAAACAATAAGTGCCCTCAATCGTATTCCACAAATTTGAATTACAATTTGGACACTAGAGGAACATTGGCTAACCACTTAATAGTGTCCTAGAACGTGAATCGTGAGTCATTCCGGACATAGAGTTTCACAGTTAGTGTGATACCCTTGAGAATACACAATCCCCAAAGTTTGTGAGTTTGGATTTGGGAATGACCAGTTGCCCAGCTGAGGAGAAATGTCATTGCAATACTCTGATTACAAAGTGTTCCTTTAATTTTTTGAGCAGTGTAGTATAAATGTTACAAATATTACTGTAACTTTAATCCAATAATATTACACAACTACATTTAAAGAAAACGCAATAACCAAATGTTTTGCGCAAATATGTCACTCAAATGTACAGAAGTATGCTCTTGAGCGTTTGTAGATTTTGTTCGTAAGTAAGAACAGATCCCAAATAAAAAAACATTGGTGAATGTCAGAATCTTTGTAAATACTGTGTAATTGGGTTTTAAGAAGAAAATTCTTCTGAAGAACGATTGGTGAATGAGACCGCAATGATTTACGTGAAAATACAGAAAGAATACACGTAAAAACTACAAAAGTAAAGGAGTCTGATGCTTTGTAAATAAAACTAAGAAATGTAATCAACAATATTCCTTCGATTGGTTTACACTCAAGCCTAATGAGCAAATATCGTGTTATATTATACCATTATAAAATCTTTTGACTGGTATTCTGGCAACTGGTGCAATGAATGATTTCACTGTCCCACCACAATCACAGCCAAGGGTACGGCTGCTGAAATACTGAAATGCATTCAGTGGAAAATATGTAATAGGATGTTATGCATACCACTGAACCTTGGACAAATCTTATAGGCATAGGTCTATATACTATCTCATGCTTGATTTGTCATGATTCTATATACTCCCCAATGGGAACAGAGGAAAGTCAGATATCTGCATTACCTTGTGTGTCCCAAAGTTTGGCAGGGAGTAGAGCACAGCCTTCGCCAAGGATGGATTGCGCTCCTTACTCAGCCTTAACAACAGAATCGGAAGAAGAGATGGGACCTGAAAAAAGAGAGTAACAGCTATGAACTGGAGAAAAATAAAGACAGATTACTATCTTGTCATCATGTATTGTGCATGCATTATGTGTCATTATTGTATTGTCGTTATATCCGTTTAATTTATATTTAGAAGCCTCTTTTGGTTCTTAGAGCCATCTCTTTGAATTGTGATTGTTTGTTCAATTTATGTACTACTGTACTTGAAAATGAGACGTGGTTCTTATGTGACAACCAATAAAGGTTAAAATCAAAAATAAAATAAACTGTAATAATCAGCTGCAGAAGCAGTGTGTTGTGGTTGCACTCCGACATATTATAAATGCAGATCCGAAAGTATACAACTTTTACAAATAAATAAAAAAAAGTGAGGAGGGTACAATAGACGGCCAAATGTGTTAGGATACATAAAACATAAGGCATCCAGCAACCTGTGTGGGATCTGCACTGGCAATAGTCTCCGCTGTCTTCAGGGCCAGACGGCAGACTTCTTCCTTGCTAGTATCTATGAGGTAGGCTAGAACGACCGTCAGCGTCTTGGGGACACACTGGCTCAGGGGCACGACAGAGGAAACTGACTGGAGCCATTTGCTTGCTTCTGTGGGGTCACCAGCCACCATACGAAGCACACGCACAGCCACCTGGAGCTCACTGTACCAGGTACTGAGGGGCAGAGCCAGTTGAACTCTTGTCTAAACAGAGAGAGAGAGAGAGAGAGGAATAGATAAGACAAAAACATCTGTAACATTATTATAATTATTATTATATAATAATAATAATAATAATAATAATAAAAATAATAATAATTGCACTTGATATAGCACTTTTTTTTACACTTTTGCACTGTAGGGGAGACTCATAGTTTAGTCGACAATGTGTGGCACGGCACATCTGGCTCATGCCACGGCAGCGAATTTGCGCCAGACTTGCTCACACATCGGTTGTAAGACAAAATGAAGCCCACAAGGGGCAGGATAGGGGACAGACCACTCGGAGCTGAGGGATGATTAGGTGGCCATTATGGTTGTAAGGTCCGGACTGGGAATTTAGTCAAGACACCGGGGATGCAGCGCTACTCTTTATGAGAAGTGCCATCAGAAAGCAGGATCCTTGTTGAACGTCGAATCCGAATCCACTCTGTACAGGACAGTGTCCCTGTAACTGTCCTGGGGCAATTAGGTTGCCACAGACCAGAGGGTAGAGTGACCCCTACTAGTCAACCAAACCACCTCCAGCAGCAACTGGTCTCCCATCCAAGAGCTATCAGGACCCACCCTGCTTAGCTTCAGCGCTGCTAGCATCTGTGATGCTTTCAACAATCATGTAGTCTGTGATGGCTTATATTTGAAAAAGCTTCTACCCACATTATTACCAACATGGCTTTATCTAATTTGGGAAAAAAACAACCAGCCTTTTGTAACCTTAAACGTAAAAACATATTGATGAGGTTCTATTTATTTATGGCCATGGGGTGTATCACCAAGATCAGATTTGTATCTCCTTACCCATCCAGATAATTGCTTGCTTACTAACTCACGTTTTCATTCATCAGCAGACAGGCCCGAGCCAGATTCAAACCCAGTGCGTCAACAAACCAACCTTTGTGGTGTACGCCTTTAGCCCGATGTGCCAGCAGGGCACCCACTGACTGACATCTTTAACTAAACTTCTGCTGCAGGGAAGATACCATTATCCATTCAAACCTTCCATTAATTTCCGCTTCATAAAAGTGGTGATAAGTAATCTTAAATAGCTGAACAGTTCTGAAATCACATGATAGGAAAGATTTAAAGCAGGAAAAGTGTGTCAAGACGTGTGCAAACAAATAAATCCAAGAGTTACTTGAGATGGTATGTGTGTGACTCTCTGTGCACTCCGTAGGAGGCTGGTGGCAAGCCCGTAGTTGAGTTTGTGTGTGTGCTGTTCAGCCAAAGGCTCCATGAGGCTGGAACAGGACAGGATTTGAAGGAGGGGCATCACTAGGAGAAAGGTTCCCCAGGGGCAGTTCTCAGCCTCAGGAGGGGCCAAACTCAAAGCTATAGGACATATGACCACAAACACAGTCATTATTTTAGGTTGCCATCCGACTTGCCATTCCATCTAGACCAATGGAAAGAGCTGTGTGTTACCCAAACGTAGAAAGCCAGTCTGCTGTGCTGCTGAAGCCTGTAGGAGCAGCAGAGCCAAGCCCAACATGATCTCCTCCAAAGGAAGCTCCTACATGACAAAAGGAAAACAGAACCAGAATGAACGTGGTTTAAGGAATTGGCAGGTTCATTAAAGGCCATTTATACACGTGTGCTCCTTCTTGTAGACACAGACCAAAAGGCAAAATGGTAAGGTTCTGGTTTAAGAATGGTAACAAGATTTGTGTGGTGTACAACAAACTGATCGTTTAAATACGGGTGGTCGGAAAAATTCGTGAATTTCACTTCTTCTTTGACCCGTTCAATATACTTGCTTAATTTTTCCTAAACAACAACATATAGGCCCGATTTCCCGTACAGGGATTAAGCCAATTCCAAGACTTAAAAACATTTTCAATGGAGAATCTCCATTGACAGCAATATTTAGTCTGGAACTGGACTTAATCCCTGTACGAAAATTCAGGCCATATTGTTTCAGAAAATCGGTGAAGTATCCCTTTAAGACTTTCCTTGAATGTGTAAGCTCCTTAGCCATAATTGCACACGTAAAAAATACTGCCAGACGTCTTGAACTTGTACAGAATTGTTTTGTTAGTGACAGAGAAGTGAAACATGTGCTCTTACATCGCCACAGTGGGGTACGAGCTGATGCAGAATTTGGAGTAGAGGACGACATTCTCCGCTAAGCTTTAAGCTGAGTTGGCAGGCACATAACAGCTGCAGAGCCAACTGTGACCTCTCACACCTCCAGTGTTCGTTCCTAATGATGGTAGGAAGCAAAGCCTCCACAAAGCCAGTCAGCTCCAACACGGCCTCCACACTGTCAATCTGCAAAGACATAACAGCGATCTAGAAAACTACAGATCACACCACTGGATGTATAAGCCATACAGACTTTTATTACCACATTGGACCTTTTCAGACCCATATTTACCTATTATTTTACACATGCATTATTCATATTCTATACATTACAACAATGACAAATTAATTTACTTGGCTTTAATGTCAAACCCGAGACATTGTTAAGATGTGTATGCTACAAGAATGCATTTATTAGGTTTCCCTAATACAACCCCACAGGAAAATATATCAACCCACCTGCATGTATGGAAGAAGCTGGTAGAGCCCGAGCACCAGGCTGGTGGACACTTCCGAAGTGGGATCCTTGCTTTGGCTTTGTAAAAGGACCCGGAGGAGGCTCTGTCTGAGCAAAGCATTCTGAGCCAATCTCTTAGGCTCACAGTACAGGTAACACAGGAAGGGAGCCAGCATCGTTGTGTAGGTCTGCTCCTCCCTACACACGCACGCACGCACACACACGTATTGGATAAAAACATGTTTAAACAAAAGTACAATATCTGAGAGCCAAAGAGAAATGTATGATTTGCACTGTTCCATGCTGAGGGTGCCATATGTAACAGTCCTTATTAATAAGAGGACCTAAAAACCTGTATCGGTTATTGACTACACCACTTTTAGATCTCTAATGTTTACACTTCATTTCATTACAAACTTTATATTATTTTTACACAGGCCAATAAATGCCAGAACATGTGGGTTGTTGACATGACACTCCATTTTTGTGTTCACATTGAAAAATATAAATATAACTTGGTCAAATTTTCTACAAACAAATTCGTCTTAAATTCATGAAAAATATAATTCAGGTATTTAGATATTTAGTTTAAAACATGATTGTTGTCCACTCGTGTGACTGTCCAGGGTGGTATTCCCTATCTTCAAACTACTGTAATTAAATAAAAAGAACAAGCAGAAACTCATTAAACTTTTATACATATGTCAAGAATGTTTACTTTATGAAACTATAGGTGGGAAGTCTTCATATTCCGACTCTAAATGATTATGATGCATACATTTCGTCTGGAAAATTGATGTCCACCTAGTATGACACCAATCTATTAATATTAAACAGGCATTAATTAGAGTATCTGATTACGAAGGGTCCTCCCTCATCCAGGAAGTACAGATGACATCACCAGAGCACATGGTCCAAACAGAAGGCAAGTTTTACCTCCAATATTTATCACTATATTGTTATTTTTCAGCAGTTAGAAATGGGACCAATTATGTAGTCCTTGTGTGACGCAACAAACATATGGATGTGACCGTTTTTATACATTTATATTATCTGACTATAGAAAGTTATGAAAACTTTACACTGTGACATTGAAGTCAAGGCTCTCTGGCATACAAGTAGGCCGAAAAATGTTAAATGTAGCTGAAATTGTCCACTGGTGTCACAGCCTTGTTCTAGTGTGACATGAAATCATGTGACATATCTGACAAAAAAGCCATTTAATTAATAATTAAGGCATTTAATTCATTTAGTGTTTAATTAAATAAGATTTCATGCATAATGGAAAATTGTTCTCTGTAGTGGTATTCATCTTTTTTGTTCAGTTTTCCATTTTTTATATATCTTATCTGTATTGGAAGATACAGCAAGTAAAACAATCTATGTTTGATTCTGTTAGTTTGAGATCCCGGCAGGAAGATTGAAAGTCAGAAAGATAATGACCAGTAAAGAGAGGACCAAAAAGTACAGGGAGAGGTTGAATGAAGATCCCAGGAGGAGAGAAAAACTATTGAGAGAGGCGCACAAAGTGAATTAAACGGGCAACAGGGAATTATTCAAGCTTTAAAACAGGTTCTGTACAGTTTCATAAATGTTTGCTTAATTCACAATGATTAAGAGTTTCTTGTGCGTTTTTCTACAGATATCACGAGAAAAGAGAATGGGGAGGGATTGCTATTGTCGGTGTGAAATCAGTGTCAGCAGCAACTAGACAGCAGCTTCAAGTGAAGCGGAGAAAATCAAAAAGGAGATGTAGGGCTGTTGAGGCAATACTTGAATTAACTCCACGGTCACCTCAGGGTCATGATCAACCTTCTGATCATGAAGATAAGAATGAAAGCCTAACACCTGTTATGTGTAGCACACCAAACCAGACTCCTAAACAGACAGACAAAGACCATTTAACGTGAGGGCAGGAAAGAAAAGATCAACGGTCAAAAAAACAACTGAAGAGGGTGAAAATTCAAAACGAGCAATTAATAAAAACAACTCACTGCAGAAAAACGAAAAGCTGAGAAGTTTAGAAAGCGGAATCAACGCCTCATCCAAACACGTAACATTGGTAAGAAAAATCTGTCACCAAGAAAGCGGTCTAAACAATCAGCCATTGCTCAACAAAGAGCAAACCAAGTGGAGTCCTTCTTAATTAGAGGGGACAACAGCAGACTTAGAGTAGTAACCAATTCTTTGGTTGACATTCACAGAGTACAACCAAACATGTGAAGCATAACATGTCATGTCCTACAGACAGTTTGTTCGATACAAGCCTTTCTTTGTGAAAGAAGCCAGATCAAATGATCACAATACCTGCTACCAGCACGAGAACATGTGGCTCCTTTTTGATAGATTTGATCACCCATCATCAGGAACCATGTAAAAGTAAAAAGTGTGATTCCTTTTTATTTGGGTTTTTGGCTTTCGAATTCGAAGAAGACGAAGACGAAGAAGATGGAAGAAGAAGGACGAGTGAGTGAGTGAGTGAGTGAGTGAATGAATGAATGAATGAATGAATGAATGAATGAATGGAATCATTTAAAAAGATTTACCTGTCAGCAGCCTGCTGAATAATGTGATCTATCTCCAGC
>JAVQIZ010128984.1:0-53548 GCA_036023535.2 Galaxias brevipinnis | reverse complement strand
CTAAGCCAACCTTATGCCTTTTAGGTGTTTCCTGTTTCCGGTATCAGCTGAGCTCGACCATCTAAACCCTGTTACCCCCTGAGCCTTCAGCTCATTGTGTTTACCTTTTTCTCACAATTGCTACAGCATTCCACAACCATAGAGTTTTCATTAATTGGTCAGTTCCAGGAACACATACCGTACCATTGTTGATAGAGACAAGCTATGAATACAAGTAAATCTTTTCAACAAGATCATGACTGAGCTCACTGGGTACCACAGTATGGAAGCTTTCAGCCCCACAGAGCACCCGATTAAGATCTCTTAAGAGAGGCAACCTTTTCCCCTTGAAGTTTGAAATGTAAACAAAGGAAACATTCTTCAATAAACAAATTGACGTCCAGTGGTAACTTCTTACTCTTGCATAACAAATAGAACTCTTCGTGATGGCTGTTGTGTAATTTAACAATGACCAACATCTTTTTTACATATTGCACATTTAAAAGACCATAAAGACACAATAATCTTATAGTACATTTAACAAAAAGCAGTGGAGGCAAAGCAGCTTGTTTTTTTTCTGGGCCATGAACAAACCATGAGCTGGCTTACCACAGCCTGAACCTCTGATACATGGAGCCATAAGAGAGGCCTGAAGACTGAGCTGATATCAGATTGAAAGGGTCTAACAGAGTTATTGGAATCGTTTAATGTTCTGCATGCTGGAACAGTTGTGAGGCCTGCAAAAAACAAAACAAAACAAAAAAACTGAAGGCAAAGCAGAACCACTAACCAAAGCATAAATCAATCCTGCCTACCAGACTGGGCTGTTCTTGGCCTCGGGTGACCAGTGAATCACCAGGGTAATTTATAGTGCCGTAACCCAATGAGTAACAAAGAGGCTGGGTGATAAGCATCCAGTAGCCCCTCACATAACCTACACATAGTCTCCCACCTCCTCAGAGTGGTCCTTGTGATGAACTGTTTCACAAGGCCACACAACCTCTGCCTCTAGGCCCAGCTCCATGTACAGACCATTACATACAGAGACCCAGTGTCTGTTCCTGTCTCAGGCCCAGCAGCAGAGTGACTGTGAGGGCAAGCTAGCCCAGCAGAGCATCGGGAAGGCCTGTAGGGGGAGCAGTGCTCATTCTGGCCGCAGCAACACTGAGTTTCATCGGCAGCAACCATAACCCGAGGGCTCCTGGATCAACCTGGACACAATCATTCCATTCCTGTCTCCCAGAGGACTCTGAAACTTTTAGACTCACTGCTTTAGAAAGGAAAAGAAAAAAACCCGGAAAAAGTCTAATCATGAGGTAAAACACATTGTCATTCTATGGTAGGATCGAATGAGAATACCATCCCTATTCTAGCAAGGTCCTGCTCACTCAGGGAAAGTAATTATAAAAACAACATCGGAACGATTTTATCATACATTTTCATAGATCTTCTTTTGTATGGCATCACACTTCAAAATCAAGCAGTGAATCAGATGGGATAACTGGCTGTAATTCCCATGACAACAATAATCATAACTGCTGTATTACTCCGTTGACTAACCACCTGATGCACTAAGAAATTGATTAATTTGTCAGTAACTGCAGTACTTTGACGGCTGATTTACAACAAGGTGGTTTTTATTTCACTCTGGCAACCGGACAAAAACCCATTTCCCTACATCTATTCCAGGAATCTGAAATTTGGCAAAAACAACTGCATGTCTTCTTGTTTTGATGTGTATTACTTGTTTTGAAGTGTATTACTGTGTTACCTTTGCCTATAAAACAAGGTGAGATAATATCACTCCAGAACAACCAAACACACCTTACGGACAACAAGACTTTATAATTAACAAAATCAAAGAAACAAACAATAAGCCTTAAACTGCAATATCCAACGAAATAATTTCACAAGCTTACTATATGCTGTCAATGCCTGTCCATATATCTCATGTACAAAAGATCCACCAGCAGAAATAAACAGGGCTCTATACATTATCGTTGTTTCTCACACATTACATGGCTATTGACTTTTGCGGTGCAGAGCCAGATCCACTGCTGATTGTCAGGGGGCCTTACCTTCCTTTTCCTGTTTGTCAGTACACTCATGAATCTAAATGTACTGTATATGTATAAGACATATAAACACAATACAAACACAATTTCTTGAAAGTGTGATATAAGAATGGACAAATAGGTTGGGTGCAAGACAATAAAACCTTATTGTTATGTTGTAAAGTAGTTATGCTGTATAAGATAAGACGTGCACAGTAATTATAAGAAAGAGGCCACATGCATTATTAATTATAGTTAGGTAAACGGTAGGTAAAAAAATATTACTGTAAAAGTCAGATAAAACATCTTTGGTTGTTACAAAGGGTGCTTAAAACAAATATCTGCACATTCTGTCTGACAAAAGCCCCTTTTTGCTGCATTTTTACAAGTAGGTCAGTAGCTGGTGCTACATGTGCAAAAAAAGGATGAAGACACAGAACGACGTCTTGTGGAAAGACCACTGACCTCTTATAAATGTCAGCCATTCAGTCACGTAGAGGATGTGAAAGCACAAAAAATCGCTTATCTTCCTTTATGCACACGGATCCAGCCTTCAGATAGGAGGGTCAACCTACTTCTGATGCTGCAGTATAGCAGACTTTGCAAGTGTGATACATGTGTATGACTCATTTTTTACTTAAGAAACAAAGTATGCAAATTTATTAGTTATGTGGTGCTTTTTGTGTCTAGACAACTTGGACTGTGGTTGCCCTCAAAGCCTTTAATAAATGAGTAAACCAGAAATATGTTGAATACTGTTGGAGCATGGTAAAAGTAAACAGCTTCAATTCACCATCCGTAAAAGGATGCAAAAGAATCGCAGAGCCAAGGCCTAATGTTGAAGCAAGTTTCTGGCAGCTTATTCCTGCAAGTAAACATATTCAAAGTATTAGGAATGTGGCCTTATAGTGTCATATTCCTGTTGTGCATAAAACAGGAATATCAGACCCCCACCCAAATAAGAAAGGATTCAAGTATTAGTATTGGTAAAGTAAATGATAAAGTCTGTTCTAGATGTGCAATATGTAAAACCATCTTTGTGACAATCTAAAAAATATGTACAAAGTTTGTTATA
This sequence comes from Galaxias brevipinnis, assembly GCA_036023535.2. Classification (NCBI taxonomy): domain Eukaryota; kingdom Metazoa; phylum Chordata; class Actinopteri; order Galaxiiformes; family Galaxiidae; genus Galaxias; species Galaxias brevipinnis. Next base: position 50,440 of record JAVQIZ010128984.1, on the reverse strand, counting down.
CAAACATATGACCTTCAGCATTACCTTTGTGACTCCACAGGGATGTGTGCGATAGATAAGATTGGAATTTTGTTAATTAACTTGTTTATTCCTACAGGTCCCACATTTCCATTGGCAGTGCCGATGCGCAGAGGGGAGAGAGCTTATGCTACCGATTGTCAAGCGGTGAGACTGAAAGGGATCTTTTATTAAGGCATGCACGGATGAACAAAGATAATACTTGAGTGTCAATATTGAAATTTCATAAACCTTATCCCCGTCTGTGATCGCTACATTGAAGCTGCTGACTTGTTCAAACAGTAGATATGTACAGGCAAAGTAAACATAATTAAGCAGCATAAAACAACAAGCCTAACCATATCTGAATGAACTGGACAGGTAAATTATAAAACAATAAAACTTAACAATAGTTCAATCAGATTGTTTATTGTGTTATAGATGGCACTCTGAGAGACCCATAACCTTAGTGGTCCTAAGAGGCCAATTGAATAATGCTCCTCAATAGGATCACAGCACTTAATGCACTATCACTGTAAACTGAATGAGGATTTAGCCCATCAATGCTTAATGGAAGTGACTTGTGTTCCAGTAAGATTGAGGGATTGATAATCTGCGGCATTTAAGTGAGTTACATATGAGTCAGTCTGTGCTCTATGCACTGTTGTCCTCCCCTTCCACACAGCCCTTTCAAATGTTAACTCAGCGTTAATGAGTTTCTAATTTCCACTGCAGTATCCGCAACCCATTAGCAAAATATGGTGCTTCTCATTAGTGAAGTAGCAGGAAATGCTCTGATATAAACAAGACAACTTCAAAGCAGTGGCGAAGCCAGGTGGTGCTCAGGCCCGATGGGCCAGGCTTAGACACACTGGGCGCAGTGCCACCCAATCATTTCATATAGAAACAAATTTAAAAAGTTTAAAATTAAAATTTGGTTTTATTCGTCATATATCAATATACAGTACAGCACAATGATAATGACTTGTAAACCTGCCAACTCTGTAAATATGCAAAATAAGAGTAAAGAAATTAAGTAAGATAAAAAATAATAAAAGTATTTAAACCTATATATAAATGAGCAATAAAGCTATTAAACAAAGAAAGGTAGTGCCATGGGCAATGTTGCATTTTGAAATTACAAAGGGATAATAAATAACTAATAAATACAGATCACACTGTTATAAACTCTCAGAGTTATGCAGAGATATTCCTCATTCTTTTTATGTATATGTGTGGGGTCGGAGGCAGGTGTTGTTCTCATTGAGGTTCCGGGTAGCCTGAGGGTAGAAGCTCCTCCTGAGCCTCTCAGTTCTGGCCCTGTGGATCTGATACCTTCTTCCACAGCATAGAGAAAAGGCTGTTGTCCGGGTGGCTCGTGTCCTCAGTGATTCTTCTATAGCCTCCTAGTCCTGCACACCCTGGTGTAGATGTCCTTGAGTACATTTAATTTTGTTTTATTATTGCACATATTGGCTGATCCACTCTGGCAGTGTCTGTGTCTGCTATAGCTGGTTCTTTACCAATTAGCCTGAAATGGCTCCAAGTCCATTACAGGTCAGGTTAAATAAAGGTTGCACACATTTATTTTGAGTCATTCAAGGAACATTTAGAGAGATGCATACTTACTGGTCAGCCTTTTCCTAAAACAATCAATAGGGAGGTACGCTGAATAATCATCATTCAAACTAATGGATCTGGGCCTTTTCTGCCAAAGAGGTCAGACTTGATATAGCTGCTGAACCTTTATGGGCACACTTGGAATATTTGTATTTGATTATATGCATTTGTTATACTGACAGGGGCTTATGGATTTTTTTCTACTGATTTTGTTGGTTAGTATAAATATTTTACTATGCTCCCCTGATATTGATCCATTACTCCCCAACTCACCTATTCAACTCTATTCAATATTACTCAATTGAGGGTACCACCCACATTTTTATATTTTTCATCCTTTATTAATAATTATTCAGACAGCGTACATGATTGCAAATAGTATTACTGTCTGTGCAGTAATGTAAACTCTATGCAGATACTTTGGTGGATTAAAATGGCCTTTACCTTTCTACTTACAGGGGCTCTGGGAATTTATTGAACGATTGTGTTGGTTAGTTTTAAATATTCATGTTAGTTGCTTGCAGTGATATTGGTCCATTTCTCCCAACCTGACCCTCTAACAATGTCACAATGATTTTACTCACTAAGATACCTAAACTGCCAAGGTAACTGCAATCCACAATTTATTTTTCTACACAAAAATAATGCTTGAGAAAATCGTATCTTTATTTTTTCTTTACATTTTCTATAAATTTCAACCTACGATGTGGTAAGCTATGATGTCATCACCTTAGCACGATGGTATCCTTCATTAGGCGTAGACTTTCAGAAGCGTTGTCAAAATCCTCCAACTCTTATTGGTAAACCACAAGAGCGAGTCTGTCTTGAGCTCTTGAGGATAGTGTCTTCGCTCCTACACTCTGCTAGTTGAGCACTGCGCGCCACAGACATAACTGTTTAAAGTTTACGGTAGGTGCAAAGAAAGCGAATTCATATTTATTCACAGAAAATATGATTAGATTTTGTTTAATCATTATATAGCCTTAGCTACATCGATGAATTATCTGCAACAATAGTACATCTAAAAGGGAAGCTAAGCCATAACTGTTTCTATTATCATTACAACTACGACAAAGTCGAGCCAAGGACATACATTGTGTGTGGTAACTATTTTAGTAAAGCCTAGGACTAACCATTTCCTTCACCTTACTTTTAATAACATTTTTGGAGTTTAAGTTTGAATTTATTTGAAAAGAACACTGCTTTTAAAACATTTTTTAACACTGCTCTAACACTTTTAACGCGTTTATGTTACTCAGACATAGCTAAAACCTTCTTAACGCGTAACTTATTAAATGTTTTACCTGTAAATTATTAATGAATGTAAGAAAATACTGTAAGTTTCAGTTTAAACGAATTCAGTCTAAAACATCTTCAGCAGTTATTGTTTTACTTGTGCTAATTTTCTTAAATGTATTTAGACCTTACATTGCATATACAATAATAAATAATTAGAGATTTGGATATTTTTTCTTCCTGAAAGAAGAAAAACATTAGACAGCAACACAGTCAATTCTAGCATCCGGAAGCACATTGAAGTGCACCATGTTGTAAAACGATATCTGATTTGTGGTTACCAAACTAGGACTATCTCTTAGCAGCTTTTGTTTGCGACCAAAGGAAAGGCAGCCAGGCAGGTCAAACACAAATATCACTGTGTGTCACATTTGCATTATGACTTGGCTAACCTGATGGTTTGGCACGGCTCTCAGACAACTATCCTTACAGTGTACATACCAACTTATACACACAGTATACACACAGTAGACACATCCTATTACTGAACAGGATGCTTTTATAGATCTGTGTTTTGAATACCTGTTAAATATTTAGAATTAAAGCATGACCCTGTTTGACTTACTATGTTCTCTTCTGCTTTTATTCTCTCCATCAGCCTCATCTCTTTATCCCTTCTGCTCTGTGGCCGGTCTTGTTGGATACTGGCTGAATGGAGAATACTACTTTAAATTTGTTAGAGAACAACAGCCACTGCCCGTCCATTGATGGCTTTCGTAACCAGGTGTACTCCTCGGCCTACTCCCTGATCTCCGTGCTGGGCCTGGTAGGGAATGGCTTCACGCTGCTGGTGCTGGTCCGAACTTACCGTCAGAGCTCCCCCTTCCATGTGTACATGTTGAACCTGGCTGCCTCAGACCTGCTCTGCGTGAGCACTCTACCTCTGCGCGTCATCTACTACGTCAACCGGGGGCAGTGGGACCTGGGAGACTTCCTATGTCGTATCAGCTCCTACGCCCTCTACGTCAACCTCTACTGCAGCATCTTCTTCATGACGGCCATGTCCGTCACACGCTTCCTGGCGATCGTGTTCCCCGTGCAGAACCTCCAGCTGGTGACGGAGCGCCGGGCCCGTCTGGTGTGCGTGGGCATCTGGGTGTTCATCTGCACTGTGTCCTCTCCCTTTCTGGTAACGGGCCAGCACTTTGATCCGCTCACCAACAAGACCAAGTGCTTTGAGCCGCCACCCCGACGCAAAGGGGACGGACTGTCCAAGCTGATCATGCTCAACTACTTCTCCCTGGTGGTGGGCTTTGCCCTGCCTTTCCTGGTCATCCTGGTCTGCTACACCGGCATCATCCGCACCCTGCTGTCCCGCAGCCAGACCGCCAGGCGCCAGCGCAGCGCGGGCAACAAGGCCATCCGCATGATCGTCATAGTCACCGTGGCCTTCCTGGTGAGCTTCATGCCCTACCACGTGCAGCGCAGCCTCCACCTGAAGCTCATGTCGCGGGGGGACACCACCTGTGACGAGGTGGTGGCCATGCAGAAGTCGGTGGTGGTAACGCTGTGCCTGGCGGCCTCCAACTCCTGCTTCGACCCGCTGGTCTACTTCTTCTCCGGAGAGGGCTTCCGCAGCCGCCTCTCCACCCTGCGCCAGTCCACGCGGCGCCCGACGGTCCATCACAATGACAGAGAGCCACAGGACCCAGGGGAGATCTGCCAGCTGCAGGCCTAGGAATAGTTCGCTCCACTTGACTGTGGTACAGCTCCGATTGGCGGAGGCAAAGGAGGCTCAACATTGCTAGAAGACAGAATTGGTTTGGCTGAGTGAGAAAGAGAAACGAAAAGGTCAAATAGGATGCAGGGAAGTCAATGCGAATCTAACCTGTATGGATACAGTAATGCTGCATGTGAATCTATTATGTGTCATGTATAGTTTGTATTTTAGGAATTGTGGGTGAAAATGTGTATTACTTATTACTCAGAAGGTACTCATGTTCACAGGTGTCCAGTGTTTATGATTGTGTGTATGTGTGCATGTGTGTGTGTGTGTGTGTGTGTGTATGTATACCTGAGAAGAAAGTCATTAATCATTAATCCATGTACACGTTGTGTTGATGCCCTTTATATTTACAGTATGGTCCGATTAAAAGTTTGGCAGAATGGAAATACTCATCATTTAGTTAGGTCTAGCTTCTTATGCACTTTTTAAAGATGTTCTGTGAGCATTTGCAAGATAACTAGAATCTAAATATACAGAATATTTATATGATCTCAAACTGAATGGAATTGGGAATCCAACGACCCATGGTCCTTGTTGTTATGATTGTGTCTATCTTTAGGCCAGTATTGTTGCTGTACAGTATGTGTTATTTTTGCATGTTTTTTTACATGTTTGCATGTTTTCTGATTGGTTGTCATAGCAACTTAAAAAAAAGTTTGCTTCAGTAACTTTGACTCCTCCAGCAGGGGTCCCACTATAGACAAGACTGCTGCAAACTGGATTTATGTAAATGAACAATTAATTTATTTGAGAATTAATGCTATGGAATTTTTTTGTTTTAAAAATAATAATAAAAATTGGATACCATATACATGTTATTCATTATAATTTTGCTTCAAAGTCAAGCGTTGCTAGTGGCAGACAGCATATAAAGGTTAACTTAATCAAAAAGATTATTTTCAGCTGATTGTGTCCACTAGGTGTCAGTCAAGGATTTTAGCCTGAAGTGCAGGAATAGGCCTACCTGTTTTCTAAGATTTTCTCAAGTTGTCTTTGCGGCCTCCTCTTAACAGAATGGAACACCACATATTGACTTGTGTCTTTCGTAGAATAAGACCGCATGTGTGTGTTAACAATATATTTTCTCCTGACCTAGAATTAAATAAAATAAATGATACAGGAAGTTTTCATGATAAAACAGATGTCTCCTTTGTTATTTCCCTTTTTATCAACATCCAGGTGACAAAGCAGAGCAGTACCTAACAGTCGCCCAGTTTGCTGCTGGGGGTTACACTGCAGTGAGGAAATGCAGCATGGAACATGGACAGCTGCCTTCAAGGGGAAAAACACAGTATTATAAGGCCTACTGTGCTCTGCACACTGTTAATACTGAGCACATGATCTGCCCCCTTTTTAAACACAAAAAGACATTTGTTTGCTCCCCTGCAAGTGGTTTGGTTTACCACAAAGCTTTCTAAGATGCTCCTGAATGGGCATGGGCTTTTATCTATGTTGATTATTTGCAAATAAAGTTTCAAATCAGACAGGAAGGGAAAGAGTGCTCTGCTTCTGGGGATCGTAAAATAAATTCCCAAACATTTAAATAAGACTTTGATCATTATAGCGTATATCAATACAAACTGATTGATTGAGAATGACACGGTTCAGTAAACGGTCCTGAACTTTTGTCCTCTAATTTGTTACTTTGTAAGCCTCCAGTGCAGGAACATAACTATCTGACTGTCATTGGTGGCATGGCTGAACCTTTATAGCACCACCAAGAGGCTGGACTTGGTCAAACCTGTGGTTGTTCTACAAGTTAAGTGAGGTTAATTTAACCTGGGTGCGCAACTTAAACTTTGACTCTCTAAAGCTCAAAGGGCTGTTACCTATATAGAAAAAGCAATGGTATGGTCATCGTATTTGGAAACATACTAGACAACACAGCGTGTGTGTTTGCGTGCGAGTGTTCCTGCTGTCTATGTGGTGTTGATTGAAAGCAGGAAGTCCTCTCCATTAGGGCCTTGTGTTTCAGGGTTCCCAGCAGACAGGAGGGGTGGGGAAGGTCAGCTCCCAGGGTTATGGTCACGGTTTAAAGTGATAGTGCCATGGAGAAGGAGACAGACAGGGATTTGGTGCCAGAGCCACCAGAGCAGGGCTCAGGAATGTGTCAGCACCACAGGTGTCTATCACGATCCCCAGGTTCAGTCATGCATCAAAAGACAGGCGACAGCCCAAACAACTCAAACACTGGTCTAGCTGGGCTGCTATTGCTCCCTGCACTAATCCTTAAAAACTATTTTGGTCGAATTCTAAAAAGATTGGCACCAATTTCCTATTGTTGTGATTTAAAGGATCAGAACGAATAATTGCACGTGTTTATGACACTTTCTTAATGGCATGTGTGATATGGCCTCCTATAGTATAAACCTTTTAAGCCTAACCATAAAGGCAAATACCCCTTTTTTTTCTTTTTTTTTACAGAGTTTTATGAAACCAAAACCAAATTTCTGGGATTTACTTCTCAATTTGTCTCCCCTGTTCAAACAATCTCTGTCCTCTGACACTGAGCTCCCTACCCCCCTACTCCTACCTGCAACCTGTCCTGTCTATTTCTTGGTTTCCCAGTTCCTCGTGGCCCGTCCCGCTCTGTGGCGCTGGCTGGTGCTCTAACAGGAAACTTGTGACCACGGCATCGTGTCCACTACGAGCCGTGTGCGTACTCCACACAGGGTATTTTCGTCTGCCAGTGTTATTTTGGTCTCTTTGAGTAGTGTGGTGTGACGCACAAGGACCCTGGAGAGACAAGAGTCCACAGTGTGTTTCACCCCTCCAGTCAAAGTGCTCTCTCCAAATCACTTTCCAAATCATATCAAGTCTCCTGGCCTATATAAAAGACCTGATGACTGGGGTGGGTTGGGAGACCTTTTAAAGAGGTTCTATGACCACTGCACATTTACAGAGACTGATTTGCCCTTATGGAGTTTTTCTTACTGGTTTACTGTTGCCCTGTTTACAGTCCATAACAGCATGTTACAGAATGTGTGTTGTTGTGTGAAAGTTATGAACATAAGGTAGATACTATTTACAGAGGTATACGTTTATTACACTGCATTGGTCAAAGCATTAATAATTAGTCCCAAAAAAATATATATATTTATCCATGATTTGATCATTTACATGCCACTATATGGACAATGTCTTTATTTAGAGGAGCAACTGAAAGGCTGTTCAATACGGAATAAAATTACATAAATGAACCGGTTGGTTCAGGACAATAGCTGGGCATACAGTAGGACACTAAGTGATGCTAACGTTATTATTTTGTTGCCGAAGGGCTCTGGGATTGCCCTGGTTACTGAGAAACAAAAACCCCATTCTGCCACTCATTGGTTGACCAGAATCTTCCTCGACTACCCTTTATTTGTCCATATCTACCCACATACTCCTCATAATTGTTTTACAAGGAGATGTGCTCCATATAATTACTATTCTACTGGATTATAACCCAGCTTCAGCTCACAGAAAAGGCTGCTTTCTTTCAAGGACAGACGGGAACTCAAACCCCTTCTCCCTTTGAAACATCTCCATTGAGCACAAACTCAATAGATTTCCAAATAGGAACGCCCCCTCTTTCTCTAACCCTAACCTTGACCCCGCTTCTACAGCAGCTTGCTTCAGACAATGGATGCTCTCAGACCCTGATCACGGCCCCAACTTGCAGCAAACAAATGTTTCTTGCCTCTGGCAATCGTTTATCATTCTGAAATGTGAAAAAAAAGACCAGACTTAAGTCCAAATTAATTTGTTTTGTCATTCATTTTCTGGAATAAAATGAATCCCCAATTCCAATACGGGTCTCTGTTATTGTCTTGACACATTTTTAGGGCTTTATACTGGCTTATATTGACTCCTGGTGAAGGTGGTAAAGGTGATGGGGGGGTTGGGGGCTATAGGAAAATAGCTTGTTTTGTTTAGTAACAGAGTCTGCAAGGCCATTACAGAATGCCTGTGCCTCCTTTAATCCAAGTAGAGAACTAAGGTTTCGGAAGCGATGAGGTGACGCAGTGGCTCGATACCTAGCCTGCAGCATTTGGCATTGTTTTGGCTGAGCAGTTGAGCACAGAGCAGGATAGAAAAAGGCTTGGGAAAAAAGTAAGAACCTGAGGGCTCCTTAAAACACTCAACCAAAAAATAAGGTCAGTGCCGTGGCAGCAACAATCAGTTATGGCACAGTAGGAAATGAGTTCCTCGGCAACATGATAAATTGGTTAGGCGTTAGACACACAGCTTGCCTTTGAAGAATGTTAGCGTTTATGCAGGCCAGAGAGACCACAGTAAACAAATCTACGGTCCTAATGAGGGAATAAAATGGAGGTTTGGCACAGTAACCCTGTAGGCACGTGGATTGATACCAAATGTAGGAAGACGAGAAACGATGATTTATCTTACTATAGCTTGTGGATTTTTTTTCAGAAATTGTTCACTTGGATTTGTGTAATTGCCTCACATGGGTTTAATACAGAAATGCACTGGAAATGAACAGTCCGTTGGAACGGCATTGGAAAAGGCCCGGGGCTCTAGGTCTTGGACAGTAACTGGCACTGACAGATTTGTTGGACATTTTTGTTCGGTTGGCAGTGGTAACTTTAGCTATGTGTTTTTAACAGATGTAGAGAGAGGCATTGCGTTAGATTACATCCATCACCAGTGCGATAGATCAGCAGGCTCATGGATGGGTGTACCCGCCCTGGCCCCATTGAGGCTGTCATTGTTCCACTTATGTGCTATCAGGCATGCAGCACAGCTAGCTCCAGACTCGTAGCACCACAGATGAATACATATCATAAGACGTCAGCGATGGAAGCCATTACTCTGCCTTCAGGATAAGATTGAGTGTTGACATGGCTGCTTCAACATGTTTGTCATCAGGATGTACTGACCTGAAGTGAGGAGTCTCTGAGATTCGCACATTCATCCAGACTGACGTGTAGATCTGCTGTTTAAGTTCCTCTATCCCTCTGCTCCTCTCTATCCATGCTGTTTTGGACATCCATGTTGTTTTGGACATGGTGCAGGTGAGGATAGGTTAGAGAATGAAGGGCAGTCAAGGTTAACTTACAGCATGAACCAGCACTAAGGTGCCAGTTGTCTGTGCTGTGTATGTTTCAGAGGAGGCCCCCCTTTAGTGTTTTATTGGTAGCATGCGCTCTAACGTGCTGTCTCTCACAGTGGGGCTCTAGCGCACACAAAGCCTTCAGTGTAGTCTTCTGCAGCCATCTCCACTTGTGAACCTTCCAAGTCTGTGTTTGGCCGGACAAATAAGAGTACTTTAAAAGCTAGAACTGAGAGAGGAAAGAGAATTAGGAAATCTTATGCCAAGTAGAAAGTACATGTTTCAGTTGCATAGTTTCACTGAAATTACCTTTCTAATGCTGAAGTGAAAGGTATATTGAGACTGCAGAACGTGCACACTGAAGCAGGCCCAGCAATCATTTTAATGTTAATTATCTGTTTTCATTTACGTGTAGAGGTCAAATAGTCAAGCCTTTTGTGCTTCTCATCTAATTACGAAGCTGTATCAGAGCTGACATCTGGATCTTGCAAGTATTTGCAACCCTCCTTGGGGGAATACATAAGTAATGTGTGTGTGTGTGTGTGTGTGTGTGTGTGTGTAGAGCGAGAGATGGCATGCTTGTAGGTAGGGAACGAGGCAATCCCTTGAAGTAATGTGGTTCTCTTTGATGAGGTCATTATATAGTTTATCCCAGTCTCATGAAACGCTATTCCAGCCTTTTCAGGTTTACTTACAACTATATTCTAGGCAATCAAGCACCAAAACACATACGCACACACACACAGACAGGCTGTGCAATGCGAGATGTGTAAGAAGCATCCAATTCAAGTCGGAATGGCTTTCTGTCTCCTCAGATGCCCTACACTTTTCCCTGCCTCTACAATAAAAAGATTAGGGATCTGTTACAGTCATTAACTGACAAAAACAAAACTTGCCCAACTCAATGCTGATAGGACTGACAGTATAGAAATGTCCCTTGAAATCCAAAGACGGTCACTTCTGTGAATTCTTGTCTGTGTAGATGGTGCATACAGTGCATACAGTATGTAGAAATTTTAAATTTTAGAAATGTTTTTAATTTAAAGACATTATTTTATTTTATACTTAAACTTATGTAACAGACATAAAAAATTGACAAGGGTTCTATAGAGAATTCTCAGAGGTTTATCAAATGGGTTTGTTACATTGTTTGGGCCTCGGAGCATACAATGAAATCTTTTTCACACCTGATTTAAATTTCTTATTCATTTAAGAAAATTGCACGTGTGCGCAAAAGAGTTTGCACAATTGTTAACAATTTTCACAATAACTACTGGCACATGGATTGCTGAACAAAAACATCTTAACAGTATGATCAGTACAGCTCACACAATGACGAAAACAACTTTTCATTTTAGTGGCATCTGCCAACTAACTGACGCAATAAACAACATTTTATAGACATGCAATAGAGTTGAGAAGTCACATAAAACAGTTGTGACCATTTCACTGACAGTTTAGAGAATGTAACGACTGTAATGATTGGTTTTAACTATTGTGTTTTGCCTCGTAATGCCCACAATGCATTGAGGAAATTAGTAAAAAGGATGAATGAGGCCAAATATAGTCTAATACAACAGGTCTATCTAAGAAAAAAACTGGTCACAGCCCCGAGTGTAAATAAGAGTCACTATCTCATTGGATAAATGCCAGTTTTTTTTATTGGGTTCCTGTCCAAATAATTGCCACAGTTTCAACTGCTATTTCGACTGTTAAGGATCACATCACATATACATAGCTTATAGTATCTTATCTATATCAAGATTATCATGCCAATTCTTGGAAAACTTTTAGTTTTATCTAGCAGACGTTTATAAAATGTTCCGGTATCAGTTATTTTCACTAGTTGGAGACACAAAGTCTGCAACATCCAAGAGACATATACTTTGGATGATATCCATCAATGCACGGTGATGTATAGGTTGGTGTGTGTGTGTGTGTGTGTGTGTGTGTGTGTGTGTGTGTTTATTTTTGTATTTATGGACATAACAGATAAGTCATTTGAAGTAATAGACGGCTGATGCCAGAAAGTGTGTTATTCCCGTGGTGCGCAAACGGACACTCCATCCTGTGTTAACAAGGGAATCAAAATACATACACACACCTCTGCTGCTCCAGAGTCCAGCTGCGTTCAATGACCCTGCCTGTTCAAAAGTTGGAAAGACACAGAAACACACACAAATACACTTAAACACACACACACACACACGTATATAGAGAGATGTATATAGAAACAGATGGGTTTATAACAATCGTGAAACTGAATTCTATACTTCTGTATGTATTTATGTTATATATATAAATACAATATATTTAAAAAAGTATAGAACTCAGTAGAGAAAGAGAGAGAGTGTTGGAGTGAGAGAGCGAGAGAGAGAGAGAGAGAGAGAGAGAGAGAGATGTTCAAACAAACAGAGCCATCACCTACTTTCTTTAATCCAGGCCTTGGCCATGATGTTAAAGCTCTGCCAGCTTGTATCCGGAGACCTCCAGTCAGACATCCACAGTCGGGGAAATTTGAAGCAGATGTCCTGCTGAGAGGGTCCATACAGAAGTTCTTCTTTACAGTATCCATGGACAGGAGAGCACCCAAGAGTGGAGACAAACATACTGCTCTGAAGGCAATGGCCAAGAGATGAGGCTCCAGGCACAACTTCCTGCTGCAGTAAAGGGCCACAGGAGGCCTGTTAAATTAAAGCTCTCTCTAGCTCACTTTTTCACATTTTGTATATTCACACACACACTTACACAAACGTACAGTATATGCATAAACACACTCTCACTTGCGGGCGGTGTCAAACAGAAGCAGATGTGGTGGTTAAATCTGAACTTTGAAGCAGAAGATAAGTAATATTCTAAACACAATTTTCTTATATTCTCTTTAGAATGTCTTTTATACGTTTATAGGTTTCTGAATATATATATTTATTACTTGTCTTATGAAATGAAATTGAAATCCTTATTGACAGAGATGTTGGCTTAGCTGGAATGATAAGACCAAAACAACAATATATAAATGCACTCTCTGAAAAGGATTTGTATTTGCTCCCTCTTTTAGTTCCTGTAGCTTTGGACTGTTGGACTTTGGGCCCAGAAACAAGACTACTTGTTCATAACAAGGCCCACTGGCCGGTGGACAATCTTCTGCTTTGTGCACCCAATTAAAGTGTCAGCCAGTCGGTAATGGGATGCATGAGGGATGCATTAGGAGATTTCTCGTAAGACCAATTGATACAAAGGGAGATGATCTGGAGATTGCATGCCCTCATTAGGCAACTCATACACACAAACCATGCGTACACAAACACTTGTTCCTGAATCTCTTGTCAACAAGTCAAGCTGGGCAAAAAGGCACCAACTTAGTTAACACATAAAAGTACCCTTTTGGCCACACAACAACATACACACACACACACACACACACACACACACACACACACACACACACCCCACACACACACATAGAGTCCATAAGTACACAAATAATCTGAAACACAAATACAGTCTGAGTAGACAGGCAGGCAGGCAGACAGACAGACAGACAGACAGACAGGAAGGCAGGCAGACTGACAGACAGACAGACAGACAGACAGACATACAGACAGACAGGGAAACACATGTATATATATAAGCAGCACCCGCCACAGGGAAGAAATGCCAGACAACATCTACACACTCGCTGTCTCCATAGCTATCTGTCTCCCTCCCTCTCTTTCTTTCCTTTTCTACACGTGTCATTGTACAGTCTACCGTTGGCCTCAGTCTGCTTTTGCAGGAAGTCTTTCATAAGGATGATTGAAAATGAGCAGAAATGCTTCATTAGCAGCTCCACATGTTGGTCCCTCAATGACTCCTGCTCACAGACAGTTCTCCTGATATAGCCGGACACGTCCAGCTCATTACCTCTCCCTCTCTGCGTGTTTCCTTTCCCCTCTGTCTACATGATTTCGGGGCTATGTGAAAATGTATTTTCATATATACATATATATATATATACCTATATACATAAATATATATATATATATGTATATATATATATATATGTGTGTGTGTGTGTGTGTGTGTGTATGTATGTATATATGTTTAAAAGTCAGAGATCTATCTATCTATACGTATCTATCCGTCACTATACATATTATCAGTTTAACAAAAAGAGTCAAAGTCAATACCTTTCTTCTAGTGCCCGATATAAATCTCTTTCATTGTGTGTGCTTCCTTCCTTGTCTCATTCTCATAATCACTTTCTCATTCTCAGCGATCTTTGACCCCTACAAGGTTAAGGAGAGGCTTGAGAATGGGGGCCACGTCACTCAGATAACAATGTATATTTAGAGTCTATTGTATTCTAGGGGAAAGTCTTATCCTATTATATGGTTAAGAAAGCATTGGAATAGTAGAACTTCATTCAGTAGGCATGTTATTAACATGACATTAGGATACTATTATCAATTCTAGATGTAATACAGCCCTTTGATATTGAAAAAGACACAGTAGCTCTGCATGATCACACTACGCAGGCAGAGAAACCTAGATTGGTCATGGGCATATTAATATTTGAAATGCTGAACTTTGGTAGTCGGGTCAATGAGTGCTGGCTTCCGAGGGCTTGCAAAAAAAGATTGTATGATCTAAAAGTATAAATTGTTACTCATCCTCATGGCAGTCCCTTGTAGTCGCTCTGTCTCCCACTCTGTGAGTTCCAAGTCTTTCCTTCGCGTATCTGGCACTTCCTCCACAGGGACCCGGGGAGAGGAAGTCCCCACCTATCCTGACTCCCAACGTGCTCTCTTTTTCTCTACGTTTAGATTGTTGCTAAACAGGGAATAGGGCATTTTGGCCTCCCACTGTCTTTGTGGTCCTTCCAAGTATTCCTTGACTAACACAGCGGATGTATGCAGCAGGTTTACACTCCTATTCCTACCACTGCAACATTAGCATCCGGTTCCCAGGACAGAGCAAGGCCGGGCCGCAGTTAGTTGGGGAGGGGGGGCTTACTGGAAAGACAGGGGGTTAAACGTGTGTCAGTGTATTTGCAGGGAGCAGGGTGGTAAAGGTTATCAGCTTTGAAAGAAGACAAAAGGAGTCGGTACTTTATCATCCTCAAGCCCCACCAGAGAAGGCATCCATCAAAGAGAAGGACATGTTAAAAAAGAAAGGTCTAAGGCAGTCTTCTGGCAAAGTCTTTTTGTTAAAAAGCCTTGAGATGGCTATTTCATAATGTAATTTTTACAAATATATAAAGTATGCATGTTGTAAAACAGGACTAAATAACAGCCCACATGTAGAGGCACTTACGTCAACTCCCTGAAGAAGGCTGTTTGTGCCTTGGACCTACTTTCTTTGATTAACTTTTATATTCCCTACTAAGGAGCACCTCCATCACATTAATTTGAACTTCTTAGCACTCCAGACCCTTTATTTTTTTTTTGTTTAAGGGCGTATTAATTGAACCTGACAAGACGAAAAGGAGGGAGATCCCAAGATAGCCTTTCTTGCAGGCACATCTTCTGAAATAACCGCAGGGGAACTCCAATCTCTTTCATATATAATTTGATAAACAATGATTTAATGCACTTCACTGAAAGATGCTTGCCAATGAATAGAGACATACACATAATCTGTGAGATTGTGTAAGAGAGAAGAAAATGCCAGTGGGGGTGATGGCTTCTACATGCTGTGTAACATCAACCTACAGGAGGTGCAGGGCAGGTCCTTGGTAAACCATGCTGGAATCGATCCACCTTCATCAACATGCAGTATCCTTCAGGAATTCAACGTCTCAGTTTGGTTAAAGTAGCAAAACATTACCTTGTCAAATCCCAGTCCATCCGCTGTCAGATACTCCGTGTGAATGCGGGTGAAGCTGTGTTAGAGGATCCCTGGTGACACAAAGCGGTTGGGCTCCTTGCGTTACGCCTGGACGAGTAGTCAGTAACAAGGACCAAAAGGGTGGCCAAGTTAAAGAGCATGTTGATCCCAACTGGATGAAGGTGAGGCAGTAGGGAAAATATTATGTTGCAGAGACTATATAAAAAAGGGTAGGAAGAGGAAATAAAAATTAGATTGATGGAAAATATGGTAAAGATTTGTCATTTTAGACAGATTCAGTCATTCAGTTGTACATGTTCTGAATTTAAGAGGTAAAATCTTTGCCTCCTTAATCAACATTTTTCCCCAGCTCTGTAACCTGACCTAGTCCTCAAGTTCCAGTTTAACCCAAAGCAGACATTTTGGGATACGTCAAAGACCATTTGTCTACCAAGATTTTTGTACTGAACAATTGTAGCCATTGGTCTAAGGACACAGCACACTCAAGCACGCACACATACACACACCGTCACTTGATTCAACAAGGCAAGTTCCATGGGGACATCAGAATCATGGAGAAAGTCCAGACAGCTGGTGTTGCAGTGGTCCATATCGCTCAATTGTCCAGGGCGTGTGTGTGTGTGTGTGTGTGGATGTGCGCACAAGTGTTTGTGCGTGCGTGTGTGTGTGTGGGTATACATGTATTAAAGCCTCAGCAAAAACTGTTTATTTCATTGCCTCAATTTGCTCTTTCTCAATACCTGTTTTTACTTTGCCATGCAGGGCGTGTTGGAGGATGTTGGGAAACTCGACCAGTGGCTTATCGCTGTGAGCGCACACAGCTTTCTCAGACCTCCTCCTGAGATGGGAAATGGAAAGAGATGCATGCTCTACAACACCCAAATCATTCCCATATTGATATTTCTGTTTCCATAGTCCTATGCACCATATTGAAAATGAATACATACAGACAGATACTTTGGCGTATACACAAATTCAAGGGAACTCTTTGGGAGAAGTTGATCAAGTCCTAAGTGCATGATTCAACACTCGCTCTGTGTGCGTGTCTCTGTGTCTGCTTTTGTGATTGTGTGTGTGTGTGTGTGTGTGTGTGTGTGTGTGTTTCCACTGAGGGAGTGTTTTACTACACATCATTCACCAACAACGTCCCCTCTCAACAGTCTGAACACAGGGTCCTTTTAGATGACTGCAGAGTTAGCCCCTCCACGGATTCCAGGGGCCCGGGGCATGTGAAGGAGCCCTCCTACCCTGGGAGCCATCACAGCAGGATCCCCTGATTAGGAGTGAGCCTGAGGAAGGACAGCAGCCAGCCTACAACAAGACCAGCCTCATTAGCTGGGTTTTAGCTTTGAGACTGAGATTTGGATACAGATCAATCGCCTGTCTGTTTCTATTTCTCTTTAATATGCAAGTCTCTATGACTCGTTCCATGTATCCGACCAAGGGTACGTATGTAACTATTGGCCGTTCTAAGCTCCTGTTTCTGGCAGGGGTCGAGTCATGTGACTGTGAGAGAGGATGAAAAGTGTTTATGGCAGGATCAGGAGGACCTGTTGAGTCAGTCCTCTGTCTTCCCTGACAAAGGCCACAGAGCACAGGGGCTACGACACGTCCACACTGTCACACACACACACACACACACACACACAAACACACACACACACACACACACACACACACACACATACAACCACACACTCGCGCTCACATGGTGCACAATGAGCATATTGTGAGTGGATGAGTACTTGTAGCCTAATAGAGATAATAATGTCTGTCTACTTTTGTTAATAAGGAAATAATGTGCTAATGACAATAACGATGTACCAGAAATAGTTGTTTCCCAAATTGGGACAAGATGGTGTCACAAATTAAAGTGACAACTGCTTCTATTCTAGTATGTCCGTGTGTGTGAGAGTTGTATTTATGTGAACAACACAATTCAGCTCTGTGTTTAATTAACAATAGAAAGGCCTAAACATCCCAGTAGGCTATAGTATCTTCGCCTGTTCATATGGGTGCTCAGATAGTCCATTGGCTGCCTAGCCATACACTGTCATGCAAAGTCTCAACCATAAGAAAAAAAACTTAATTTGGAAGATAGATGGCTGGGACCATGTGAGACCCTGTGTGGCTATTGTGCCTTTTGTGCTCATTGCAAGATTCGTCAGACGGGGCAGAGAGGCTGCATTTTCCATTGACAGAGGTCCTTTGTTGAAGCTTTGAAACTGAACTGTACCCTAAAAAACGCAGTTACATAGAATTTTATAGGGAAGCCCATTGGACAAAGATACCAAATCTATTGCAAACAATGTATGCAGAACCAACAGAACCAAGAAGTGACTGTGTTTTGAGGGCCTTATTATGAGCAGAGGGGTATGGTGAGATGGGGGAGAGAGGAAGGGGGGGGGGGGGGGGTTGTTCAGGGCTCTGTGATTTGATTGGTTATTTCAGCCCTCTGAGCTCGTGGATATAAATCATGCACAGTGCTTTTTTCTCCTCAGTAGGAACCACGAAATTGAAAAGCATCATATACGCGAACAGACGCGAAGGCACGTAACCACACACTGCATCGGTACAGTTATTTACTTGTTGAAACAGCATAACAAGAATATTGTGAAGAATAACATTTCGGGTATTTGTAAAGATCTGCTGGGATATAATTCTGTTAAAAGTGGATTCCAAATAAAGACCGATATCTGCAATTTATCGACGAAGGTAAGAGGAAGAGCGTCAATTGATTTGAAACTTTGACATTTTATCTATTTTTGACCAAAAAGTCAAGAGGGATTCCATGGCGCACAGCGCCTTCCATAGAGGCATTCATTTAAGTGATTATCATCAACTTTTTGTTTCAGGCAGTAGCCTGAGGTCTAGTTTTACGATTCTCAGTATTCCCAATAATCGGAAAGTTGGGTCCCTTTAACCATGCAATCATTTCGCACATAAAGCCTTTCACTGCATTTTCTGTTTGTATGCCTCAAACATTAGAAATTACTTTGAACCATTCGCAATTATTGGTGGATCGTCATGGTCATCAAATTAAATTGTAAAACGTGCAATTAGTCACTACTAGTGATTCACTACGGCAAGGTGCAAAAATAATAAGGTTAGTGGAGAAGAAAAATTAAACCTTAGTTGACATTGTATTATTAAGCTTTATTTTTTGCAAATTATCTTTGTGGTAAATTTGTTATTGCTGATTAACAGTGTTAAGTAACTTAACTGTTTTCAATGGTTTACTCTATAAATCTGTTGATTGCATTTTTTCCGTTAGGCCTACAGTTTCAGTCAAAAGTTTGAAAACACTTTCCCAGTTACATGAATGGGAAAATGTGTCCAAACCTTTGACTGGTACTGTATATGTATGTATAGATGTGTGTGTGGATGGATGGATATCTTGCAGTTAGCATTTCACAAAAAAATTCAACATTTTCATTGAATGCAGAGTTTCTCAAATAGTTTGAGTTAAAACTTAAAAATGTCTTTAAACATTAGTGAAAACAAATAACGGCAATACAAATATTATGTACTTCCAGAATTTGTGTTTCAAAGTAAAGAAAATGTGTTAACAGATTAATAAAGAAAGATAGATGGCGTTTAAAACTAGCATACATCAATACAATTGTCTTTGTCCTAGTTCATTCATCGTTCATGTTTTTGTTAAGTTCATGACAATTGCTGACATATTGTGTAGCGCTGGAAATTTACCTAAATAAGTAATAAAATTATTTAAATTTGTTGCAAAAGTCTTAATTTCATTACACTTCCATAAGGTCATAAGCCAACCGTCAGTGTAAATGTAAATCAATAAAATATAAAAAAGGAAATTGTTAAATCCTCCTTCAACAGCGGCACTTTAAAATCAATGATTCCACTATCATCAAGTCTAATTAAATAATAGCTTTTTATGTATATACTATATATATATTCTAAGAATGGGAGTTTTGTTTTCCAATCTCGAGAGAGAGCGCCAAAGTTCTGCATTGCCTTTTATTGTCATTCCCTTTTTCCCTGCCCTCCCTAACATTCGTACAGTATATTCTCAAACTTTTCTCTGTCTCTGATTTCTCTTCTTCTCTTACAGTATTGCTTTCCACTCTGGATTTCAATATCACTCTAATCTTTAGTGTTGTCCCACCTTGTGCTTTTCAACCCTTATCTTGCCTCCACATTCTCAATTTTCTTTGAAATCATATATCTTAGACCCATTCCCCTTATTCCTTGAAAGGTGTAACGTTTACCACATACCTTTTATAACCTTTCCCTTCCTGTAGATATTATCTTCTTCACTGTCTATTCAATTTCACATTACTTGCTTTTAAATGTAACATCTATTTGATGACAATATAATTGTAATTTGTCTCTACAACTTTGTCGAACAATAAAAAAAGACAAATCGTATGAAACTAAAAGTTGTCATAGTACTCAAGTCATATTACTAGAGCCAGCATCATAAAATAAAGCAAACCAAGTTTCTATAAACAATAAGCTTGGACAAACGCAAGTAAAATACATTTTGTAATGTTGAGGTTGTTAGAAACTAGTTGAAAAAGGCTGTTTGAAATGGAAAATGAGAGAGGTAGATATTGCGCGTGTGTGTAAAAGTGTGTCAGTAGCATGTTTCTACAGATTTGCTATCATCATTAATCAGCTCATTCTTCTGAAGATATGCCTAAAGGCATTCAGGTGGGAGGCGGGGGGGGCACATGACTGTTGAGTCCGATGGCTCTATGGAGACAAGGTTTCTCTGTCAAACTCAAACGTACACATGGCCTCACATACACACACGCATATTCATCAACTGACCTGCCACCTTTATCAGCCATTACCCATACAACTGCTCCTCCTCTTTGGATTTCCACACAACCACTCTCTTTCTGTGGAGGGCTTTATGTAGCCCATAAAGCCACAAGCACTTGCCCTAAGGATCTTCTAAAGCCACATGCACCCATAAAGCTACAAGCACCGAGTAAATGCATATTCTAATGAAGAATGAATGGCAAAGGAAAAATGAAAAATTTATCTGATCCAAATCCCCATCTCCATAAACCTGTATTTGGTTCCCTCTCCTTTCAATGTCCCTGAAGTCTCTGTTATTTTGTCTGCAGGTCACTGAGAGAAGCCAGGCCCAACACAGCTGCCAGCCACACTCTGGCCCTCCCACAGTGTGTGTTGAATACACAACTTTGTGTCCTTGTAGGTATTTGGGACTGGAGTGTGACTTTGTTTGAGCCCACTACTGTGAGTGTGCAACTTCCCACTAAGAGGGTGTGTGTGCCCGCATGAGTGTGTTCGAGAATGAGGGCTGTTGGGCTTGTGTGCCTCCTCATTGTCGGTGTGGAGACGACCAGGTCCATTCGAGACTCCCCGGGGGGCCCCGAGGCCAACTCTTCCATCTCGTTCCCTGCCTCTGTGCCGGGTCACCCTCAACCGCCCTTCCCGCCCATGTGCATCAAACAGACTGAAATCAAGAACACGTTTAAGTATGTCAACACCATAGTGTCCTGTGTGATCTTTGTGGTGGGAATAATTGGCAACTCCACTCTGCTGAGGATTATCTACAAGAACAAGTGCATGAGGAACGGACCGAATGTCCTCATAGGCAGTTTGGCTCTGGGAGACCTGCTCTACATACTCATCGCCATCCCCATCAATGTTTATAAGGTGCATAGATTTTTTTATTTATTTATATTTTTTTACATAAAACTACGTAATACACTCTACTTTAAAGCAAACAACTCTCCAAAAGCAATAAAGTTCACAACAAAAATCAAAACTAAACCACTGATCCAGGATGGTCTACTTAGTGTATATTTGGTTGCTTTGTGGATCTCAGTGCAACAGCCTGCAGAAAATCAAATATGATGCAAAAAGAGAAAATGCACAGGCTAGACAACAATAAGAGTAGCTGTAGCCAAGAACTCTACGAGTACCCACAACTTAGTTCCTCTGTGCTTGTGTGGCTAGTGAACATATTTAGAAGTCTGAGGGCGTAGTAAAGACACCGCCAAATCACATTTGAATTAAGGCTTCAAGACCTTTATCGCCCTAGATGTCTGCTACCCATGAGATGTGAAATCTGTTTAATCTACTCTGCTAAATCAATTTATTTAAGTTAAATTTAGTTAGAAGGATTCTTGTTATGCTGTGCTAGGCAGGGATATGTCTGTCTTCTTGATCTGTAGTGGCACTGTACTATTCCCTAAAGAATAAAATAAAAAAGATATATTATCGAACTTAAAAAAAGGGAAGTTTAGTTGTTAAGTCTATAGTAGTTACTAGTAGTACTGTGTGGTTGTAGTAGTTATGTTAGTGTATTGCGTTTAGGCAATACAATAAGAACAGGCGTACAGACTGATTAATTTATTTTTTTCAACTTTTGGAAATTTGTCAAACTCAAATTTCAAGAGAGATCATATTATGTCTACTCAATCATAGTAATAGTGTACAAAATTACAATAATCAGCACAAACATTTCAGTGAAGCTGGTGTTTGTATGGATGAAGGGGCAATATTAAGTGGAGAGCATGCAGATTTGTCACTACAGCTTTATAGCATTTGAGATTTATTTTTGACTGCCTTGCCCTTAGTTTCAACTGACCTATGTGGAACTTGGAAAAATGAGTTATGCGACATAGTTGTAGGGTTGTTTTTGGCTCTTAATCTTTTGATAACAAGGGAGGAACCAAGAAAAGGTCTCAAATGTTGCACAGAGACACAGAGAAGTCCATATTATACATAAATTAAATTCTACTAAGAAAAGATTCTTTGACACTTCTCTCTTTTTCTTTCTCCTTCAGCTAATAGCGGAAGACTGGCCGTTTGGTGTTTACGTCTGTAAGTTGATGCCGTTCATCCAGAAAGCTTCAGTGGGCATCACCATACTCAGCTTGTGTGCTCTTAGCATTGACCGGTCAGTTCAGACTCCCTCACTTACATATTACACCCAGTATTTACATTTATATTTCAATGCATTGATATCTAGGGTAGGAAAACGCCCAACCCGGATGTGTGTCTGCAGGTATCACGCTGTGACATCGTGGAGCAGGGTGAAAGGGATGGGGATCCCTCTATGGAAAGCTATAGAGGTGACACTTATCTGGCTGGTGGCAGTGGTGCTAGCTGTTCCTGAAGTGCTGGCTTTTGATATGATGGAGATGCCCTACAAAGGGAACAAGCTACGGGTCTGTCTCCTGCACCCTCAGCAGAGCACTGAGTTTATGATGGTACGTGCATCACGTAAACACACGCACATAGCATCCCGTATATTCTCCCACTCAGCCTCTTATTCTCTTTCACAACGAGCAAGCAACAAGTGCAACATCATGCTTTAACCAGACAAAAGGGACACACCATACGTAAGAGATTTAAGTCAAGTGGATTAACTGTGCAAGCGTGTGTCTCCTTTTACAGTTCTACCGGAACGTGAAGGACTGGTGGCTGTTTGGGTTTTATTTCTGTCTGCCTTTGGCTTGCACCGGGATCTTCTACACGCTCATGTCCTGCGAGATGCTCAGCCGCAAGAAAGGCATGCGCATTGCTCTCAATGATCACATGAAACAGGTAAGCTGGATCCACATTTTTGCACAAGCAACGTAGTAGAGTAGGCACACATCAACCCACCTAGTTAACACACCCATTTGATGTTGAATGAACACAGAATCAGTACCTCTCTGTGTGTGTACCTTTCTTGCTGTGCAGCGGAGGGAGGTTGCCAAAACAGTGTTCTGTCTGGTGGTTATCTTTGCGCTCTGCTGGTTACCTCTCCATCTCAGTCGCATCCTAAAGAAAACCATCTACGACCAGAATGACCCGCACCGCTGTGAATTGCTCAGGTATACACACTGTCTCAAACAATACTCTTTTGCCTGATAGGGTCATGAGAAAGCATTGCTGTCTCTGTTCTGTTTCCTGTTGTTCTGTTGGTGACCTTTGACCTTTGTCTTGCCAGCTTCCTGTTAGTGATGGATTACATAGGCATCAACATGGCGTCCCTCAACTCCTGCATCAACCCCATCGCCCTCTACTTTGTAAGCCAGAAGTTTAAGAACTGCTTTAAGGTGAATGAGCAGAGAGACACACACACACACCCACACACACACACACACACACACACACACACACACACACACACACACACACACTCAAAGTCAGTGTGTTTACATGTACTGCAAATGTTAATGGCTCAGCAGATTCTTAATTTCTGTGTGTCCGCCTCTTTTCCAGTCGTGCCTGTGCTGCTGGTGCTACAGAACGAGCAGAAGTGGGATCCCTACAGACGATCGAGGATCCGGCATCCGCTGGAAGGGCTCCTGCCATGGAAATGGACTAGACCGCACCAGCTCCCGCTCAAGCCAGAAATACAGTTCCACATAAACACACTCAATCTCTTTCACATTCTGTACAGAAACATATGCTCACTGAACACACAAACACATGTGAGTGTGCACGCAAAGCCCCTGAGTCTCAAAGAAGTCGCTCAATTTACATTACAATCCACCCAGCCCTTCTGGAGCAACATTGTACCTGCCACGATACTTGGAAATGACTAAGAAACAGCACTATCACTGCCAAAGACTGAACATTAAAGCTGAGAAAACTAAACGATGAAGGAATAGAAGCAGAGTTGCAGGGCTTCTCTGCTGCGGGGCCAGCTACAAGACCAGTAGAGATAGAGACTCTTCATGGACCAACCCCAAACTTGGCAATGGAACTCCTACACAAGGACCGCATATGGATGGGAATACCCCTCAAACTTTCCTTCATGTGCATACTTTGCTGAGTAGATGTCTATCAGGGAAACTAAGATTGTAAACTGAGCTGTCTTAATCTTTAAGGACTGGAAAAACAATACAGTGTGTACATGCCTGTGTCCAGTATATGTTTTAAATATAGAATACGAGACATAGTTAGTAGCGAATGGTGTGTGCATAGCTCTACTGTTCATAAATGTGACCTAAAAAAGCTTTGACCATTCCTACTGAAGCTCTGATAATCAAAACAAAACATAAAGCAGACTCAAACAAAAGGTATTAAAACAACTATTTAGATCAAGAACTATGTAATAATTCTTATGCCATGAAAAGATCTGTATTTTAAAAGCTTGCTCAAAATGTTAAATGTATTTTTATAAGACGAAAAATTACTTTGTTGTTTTGATGTTATCAACATGTATATCAAAATGTTTTGATATATGTACAACTTGTTTGTGATTATATTAAGTGCGTCAGACAAATATTCAAGAATACTTTTTCAGCATTTAAGTTACCTTTTTTAAACGTTGTCAAATATTTTTTGAGGTTTTTATTATTAACAACGCTTTTATATAGCATTACAGTTAACTGTTGGCTGATACTGTATTCAACAATAAAAACTTTTTTTGTTCTTTACCAATTCGTTTTAAATGTGGACTGAATATTTAAACCTGGTTACCTGGGGCATCTGGGAATTCCAGCATCACACTTCTTGAAAATAGTATTTTGAGCTACAATTTTTTTTTTGCTTTTAAATAGTGTTAAATTGACCTCATCTGGATTTTCAAGAAGATTCATGATCAGTTATTTTGCCTTAAGTGACACCAGACAAAAATTCCAACTAGATTTTATAATTCTATTTTCCGTCATGTGGTGAAACTAAATGTGGACACAAACATTATTTTATTTAAAGGAGACTTTAGCTCGAAAAGAAAATGTCTCAGTTTGATAAAATCTAATGGGAAACAAGGCCAAGAACGAAATAGTATTTTTGGCCAGCAGTCATTAGCCTAATAGACTGCACCTGTTCTTTCCTCTTATAACCTGGCAGCAAACGGGGTGGTTGATAGACTGCAATCAACTAGGCTCAGCACAGCCCAATAGGGTAATGGTGGTTGTTAAACAATGGATGTAGTAGACTCGGTTCACTCTTAAGATGAAGTATTTTGTTATTTTCTGTCTACATCCTCAAAGATAAATTTACCTTTTGAAAGGACATGTGAAACAGCCAATGTTTATGTTATACCTGTTGCATATATTGTAACAGTCAAGTTGTTGTGTACAATGTAGCAAAGCAAAAGTATCTTACTTAAAAGTGTTCTATCAAATACCACTAACCTTGACCCCAAACTAAGGTGGTTTCAATATTCAAGATTTACACCCCTATTCCCCTTTCTCTCTTCTGCTGGAACCCTATGACATCCTATGCTCTGCATTCCTGTGTTAAGATGGACAGTGTGGACTCAACCTCATTTATCAGACCAGCTTGCAACAGACTGAACTATTTTGTTATTTTAAGACTTTTAAATAATCATTTTCAAGTTTGATTTTTTTACAAAAATTAATAAAAAGATGAACGCTAAATATCAAAGCCAAATGGACAATGTCCAAATAAGATTTTCTCCAAAACTTTCTTTGAAGATGACTTCTTTATTTGTCTTTTGATCTTTTTTTGCTTTCCTGGAAAAAAATCCTCATATAAACAAATGACTAACATAAAATCAATAAATGAAACACTATCTTACAAAGCGCATGATATAGACAAAAACATACAAACGTATTACAGAGCACAACTTGCTTTGACAAAACATCATAGATGAACAACTGGACAATGGTGGTCAGACATTATTTTTTGAAGTGTCCCTCTATTTTCATTTCTATGTTTGCTAAAGTCAGCTGTGGTTGTGTCAAGGTCAGTTCTCACTCCATTGCTTGGTCCTGTTTTTCTCTGAACTCCTCCACCCGCGCCTGTAATAACAGTTAAAACAAAAAGCACCTGCAGTGAGAGTAGGATCACAAAAAGATGAAAAGAAACACAAGGAGGAGAATATAAAGCTATGAAGTCAAAGTTGACCCTCTCCCTTCGTCACGGGACTAAAATTCTATTCTGGACAAACCCTCCTCTATTTCTCCTCAATCCCACCCTTCTACTTCACTTCGATGTTGTTACGAAGAGCTGTTACATTTTGTTTATTGCTGTCCTCAGACCGTGTGTATGATGGGGAACGGAAGGCCTACCTGGAAGGTGTTGAGGACATGTTGACAGACTTCTGTGAGATCATTCAGACCCTTCCTCAGTGGCTCTGTCGCTGCCACATCACCTGTGAAGCATATGTTTATTTTTATGCAAACAAACACACACACACACACACTGCAGCAACTTAAAGCACATGCATTTAACCACCATCCATTTGACATTAACTGAAGTTAAAGGAATTTGCTATGTGCCCATTAATTTCACATAAGTTGTATTACTTCGGTCTTTACCACTAACAATATTCACAGCCAATAAAATAAATGTAAAAACGTTTGAGAATGATTTAAACCTCAATTTAGGTTCTAGATTTATCAGACTGCTGTGCTAGAAGTCACATATTGCACTCCACATAGTTTCATATATGGGGTTGTATGCTTGTCTTTGTTTTCTGGTGTCTGTATTCATGCTGATGTGTACCATGTGAGTTCACCCTGTGTCTAGTCAGGAGGACACTTAATGTGGGGCTGTGTCTGCCTTACAAGGTAGGGATGTCCTTTAGATTAAATGAACCATTAAACAAGTTGTTTTTACGTGCCACCAAACACACTTTAATGGTTAACTTACTGCAAAAGGTTGACATATATTTGGGGAGTGAAATAAACAGCATATAAACTTTTTGTTAAATCTACAACATCATTATATTGTGCTCTTCTATCAAAGTGCCAGTGTGTGAATGTGTTATTGACAGAGGCAACTGACAGACATTCCTCTATCAGCTGTGTGAACGGAAAGTGAAAGCATCAGACTTTAATCAGCATGTTTACGCTCTACAACTTGTCATGGTAATTTGAGTATGTCTGACTTTGAGCTCTCACGCACATGCTCAAATAGTTGTGTTTACGTGTGTCAATCAGAAGTAATTAAACAAGAAGAGCAAACCCCTCGTATGAGAGTCGAGCAGCAATTTTAACATGCGAGGAGGAAAAGAAAAGAAGGAGGAATTACTTCGGAGGACGAAAAGCAGAGAGAACGGAATATTACCTCGTGTCTGGATGCGGAAGTTGATCTTGCTTTCAGAAGGGTGTGTGATGCTGTATCCACAGAACTCAACGTCTACACTGTAGACACAAACATAAGAACCCATTGCATGATTATTAATACAGTGGGTAGTGTATGTGGTGGCAAATAACCAAAGATGGTGGACTGCAGTGCAAGAACATCCTACATCTTCAATTTTACTATACTGCATGTTTAACTGTACAAATTGTAAACAAACAAAGTTTAAGTGATAAATTAATCTATGGGCAGATGTCAGGATACAACATATAGGGATCATGGCATATATTGTTAAGAAATTAGGGTTATGACGTTCTACTAACTTTTTCATAACAAAGTATCTAAGAGAGTTGCCCAGTGTGTGGTCTTCCTCGTGCAGTACAAACGTCACACAACCATCGTCTGCCCCGTCTGCCTGAACCTAAAAAAACAGACGGTTTAGTTACGTTATTTCAAAATAAATCATCCGATAGGCCAAATGCACAGTTAAACTTTATCTGTGAACCTTTGAATTTACACCGCTAATGAAAACATTATAGTATGTACGAACAGTGCCCCCCAATGGAACAAACTATTGTTATAGCAGATTTTAACAACCGAGCTTGACGTCAAATCGACTGTAAACCCAGAGCTCCAACAAGAATGTATTAGCTTGGGTTTTTCCAAAGTCCCTGATTAAATTTAGCTAGCTCTTATCAGATGGGTAAAATAGCAAGGACGAGGTAGGATGACTAACGTGCAGTTAGGCAAACGAACATGGTCCATTCTTCTTTCCCCTTTCCATGAGTCCATAGCTATGATTTTTTGTTTTATTTAGCTACAAAACACTAATTTAATCAGAACAACACGGACAATAAATACTAACCATTTCCAATGTCGGTTTCTTTTCTCCACTTCCAGCCATGCTGCAAGTTGCCTTACTCTACAGTCCCAAACCTGTCGCTGAAATGTGACATGTGAACGAAAACAAGTGACGTTTCAAATGAAAAACGCCTACTACATGAACTTTTAAAGTTGTAGTTTAAAACACTAAATTCGCTCGCAAGTTTAACGACTGGTAAAAAGGTAAAAGACTACATTTCCCAAAGGTAATGGATTTGCGTTCGATGGGCTAAATGCTAAACACAAGTCAGTCGAAAGGGATTAGCCAACCACTTAACGGCAGAAATACCCTTCAATGTTGGGATTATTTCACCAGATTTAAATTGAACAGGTAGATATAAAACTTATAAAAAACGTACTTTGATCAGTTTAGGTAGCTGTCTCTAGATATGTAGCTATCATGATCTCGTATTTTAGAGATATCTAATTAGCTGGCCAAGCTAACGTTAGCCTGGTCATTGTTTTGCATTCGTTGAAGTGAGATCGTTGTTTTGCATTCGCTGAAGTAAGCTTTACTTTCTCTTTCACTATTGACTGATGTAATGTAACGTTTATGTCACTAAAGTAATATCATTTAGTTAATAAGATGATGGTGGCCATTTGTGGTTGCAAGTCCCCTCGCTATCAACATACACACATGCCATTTATTGTGCTAAGTGTGTTGTTTTTATTTGCTTCAACATATGCCGATTCTTGTCGGTCTCTCATTTAGGTAAAAGGTGAGTCACTTGACGCTGCCTGAGGCCACCCTCCCCCTGCTCAGACCCCAGCTGTTGCCATGGCAATCCTTTTTGCGGTTGTAGCCCGTGGCACCACCATCCTTGCAAAGCATGCCTGGTGCGGCGGAAACTTTTTGGAAGTGACTGAACAGATTCTGGCCAAGATACCCTCTGAGAACAATAAGCTTACATACAGTCACGGCAGGTAACATGCACATTCAGCTATCACAGATAACCCAAGTCTTGTACCAACTCATACACATAATCCCCATAATATGCAAGGCACTGACTGTAAATGTAACTTGGATCACAATTAACCTATTCACAGATTATGTGTCGCTGTGTTATTCTAAAAACATTGGTCTTTTTCTTTTCAGTTATCTCTTCCACTACATATGCCATGACAGAATTATATACCTGGCAATAACTGATGATGTAAGTCTGAGATTTATCCTCTGGTCTGTTTTTTTTTTTACTCACCAAGAAAGGTATTTGTGTCATTGTCTCTGTTTCCTGACTGAATGTTTGGTAATATTTGCATGTTGTGCACTGCAGGACTTTGAGAGGTCTCGTGCATTCAGCTTCCTTAGTGATGTCAAGAAGCGATTTCAGACGACTTACGGGTCACGAGCCCAAACAGCGTTGCCCTATGCCATGAACAGCGAGTTCTCCTCTACACTGGCAGCTCAAATGGTGAGTAGATTGCTAGCAGATTTAGGTTAGCAGGGGCTTGTGAACACTCATGACTCATGTCCTTGGGGTAGGAAACCACATGATTAACAATGAACAATAAGTTTTCGACTCAACATCATCCATACTACAAAGGTGTTCCTATTATCAAAGTATATTAAAGCTGGTTTCTTACTCAATCCTTCTCTATTCCCTCTGTCATCCATTCCTCATGTCCTCCCTACAATGGTCTGTGCAGAAACACCACTCGGACCCGCGGGGGTCAGACCGTCTGGCTGAGACTCAGATGCAGGTGGACGACTTAAAGGGTGTTATGGTCCGCAACATCGGTAAGCCCAAGCAGCTCCGGCTACTGGTTGCGTATAAACACTGTTTAGTTTCAAACCATGTGCATTTACATTATTATAAAGATAGTGCTCTTACTGCGGCGTGTGTATCTGTGTTTTTAACAGACCTAGTAGCTCAAAGAGGAGAGAAACTTGAGTTACTAATAGACAAGACAGAGAACCTGGTGGATTCGGTGAGTAAAATCTGTGGCAGGTTTTAGTTCAACAATATTACTAAGTAACAACACTAACCTTGCTCTTTCATCTTCCTGGTAATCATCATTGTCCAGTCAGTTACGTTCAAGACCACCAGTCGTAACCTTGCCCGGGCCATGTGCATGAAGAACCTTAAGCTGACAGTCATTGTCGTAGTGGTGTGTCTGGTAAGTTTGCATTCTGTCTGTGTGTGCCTTTTTCAGTGGTGTAAGTTGTAATGCTAACTATGGGTTGGATAAGGGTTATATGTCATTGCGGGAGATAATTAATTAATTAGTCGTCAATGCTGGATATTTGATTGTAAGGTGTGGCATCTTTGTGTGATTATGTCACTGGTCTTCAGATGGTCCTCTACATCATTATCACTGCTGCCTGTGGGGGCTTTAGCTGGCCGAACTGTGTCAAGAAATGAGATGCGTTGAACGGAAGAAAGAGAGGAACAAGCTCATGTTGAACTTCAAGTCCTCCTTACTGTGCCAGTGGACATAAAGGGAAACACAACCACTCCCCTTACATCGCCAGCTTCCAACACACTTGGAAGACTCTTGCTCCTCCACCTTTTGCCCTTGTTTTCTGCACTCTGTAGAAAGGACATTGACTTGCCTTCTGAATGGGGAATCTACTAACTCCCACTTAATAGACATAATAAATCACCAGGCCTGGTACTGGTACTGGCCTGGAAAACTCATCCAGTCTTATTCCTGCTACATGCATTCATCCTGTCCAATGCCCCTTGTTAGTCTGATTCATCTGACACGTGACTGCTGTAATACACCCATCCCAACATACCGGAACAAACCACTTGAAGGTTACAGCATTTTGCGTTTGTCATGTTTTTTTCTTTAATGGCAATGGAATGAGGAGTAAGACATGCTTGATTTTTTGGGGGGGGTTTCTTCCAGATTAACTGGTATAATGCTCAATTACATTATCTTGGTGACTCATCTGAATGAATAATCCCAATTATCAAGATGAATGTGTCATCTATGTTGAATTTAAACAGCATGCATATAAGGCATGTTATTTTAAATGAAAAAAGGAAAGGTGATTTAATGCCATTTTATGTAACATTGATCTTTTTTTTTCTTTTTCTTTTTTTTCCATTTTTGTTTCATTGCCAAACACAGTTACAATTTTCGGTCCTCAAATATTTTTGTTGTAAAAAGGATGAAAACAATTGATATTAAAATAGGATTTTTAAGTTCGCAAAGCACATTCATATACAAATCTGCAATGGTTCCAAATTAAGCCTATTAATGAGCAGATATCTGTCTTGACGTCATTAACGTTTCTCTAATGTGGTGTTTTATATGTCTTTCTTTTTTTATAGCAATGCACTTTTTGACATTGTATGTTTGCTTCCTACCATCATATGGTTTATAATCATGTAACTATTTAATTATTGTACATTCAGATTTGAATTAAAAAATATATCATAGTATATATTTAGGTGCATTGGTTTCCAGTTAAATATTAAAGGTATACTTCACGGGCTTTGGAGAATCGTGCCTGGGGGGTGAAGGGTTGCAGCCACAGGCAATGAATATTCGAGCAAACACGACTGCAACCTGTAAGTCATGTGATGTGGTTTCACCATTGGGTTTAAAGTCCAAAGAATAAGATGAACATAAAAAAAGAAACTGGAACATTAGATCGAGAGGACAGCCCAGAGGTTTTGTTCAATTATGGTCAATGTTCAAACAAACATTATCGACCGACATTTGTCAATACAGACACAGACACTCCAGGAACATGAAATTATTAAAAAAGATTCGGGAAACGGGTCATGTTAGAAACGCAGTTTTTAATTTGGAATTTAACTTGAATGACGACTGAGCTCCAAATTACCCAGGTGAGTGAAATTTTTCCCAGGATTTGCGTCGCCGAAATTAATCTCGAACGTTTGTGTGATAAAGTCTAACAATCACTTTTTTTCTCGAGGCAAGGTATATCTTTATGTTCATGGAATTCCTGTAGTTTTAATGCAGTACTTTATTACCAATGCAATATTTCATAACGTTGTCGCCATAAGGTACCTATCACACGTTTGCTAGTTGGAGTTGCCTTTTTTTGTTTTAGCCTTTTGTTAGACTTGTCGACGACCCCGTGTGTTGTTTGCAAAAATCCTACAAATGAACCCGATTAGTTTATAAAGTGTTTCTATAATTTGTTAATTGTATATTATACACAAATGAAGTAATGCTTAGTTTTATTGGATTCGAGATTTTAAAGCAAAGCTTTTACCGCCATGTAGTGATATCCAATCACGAGAGTTGAAGAGCTGTCAGTAGGGATCAGCGTAGTGTTTTGTTCATTCCGTTTACTCAGGCAAAGTTTCTGTAAATTATATATGACTTTGTTTAATACGGATATAACGCTTTTTTGTTTTGCCAGCTTCTCACTTTTCTACGTACATGTTTACTCCTTTTGCACTAAATGTATCCACGACTAGAGGGTGTCCACAATCAGTGCAATGTATCCAATAAGGGTAAGGGCTGGGGTCTGATTACATGGTTATAGACTCGAGCAGCTCTGACCTTCTTCACAAGTAAGAGGATCCAGGGACAAGGAGTTACTAGATATACATCCAACCGGGGTTCTCTCCAGCTATTTTTTGCTTCCCTTAATGCCATATTCAATACTGCATGTGAGCAACTTAACAACCAAACAATCTGTGTTCAGAACTCTTTTGCAACAACTGTAAACCTGTTTAAACTGGTACAAATATTTTACAAAACATTTAGCACTTACAATATTTGTTGGTGTGGTGTGGAAGATGCAGAAGGTAGAGATCCATGGATCTTTTGCAGTCACTTAATGAAGCAGGTTCTTATTGGCCAAGTTACATTTTTCATAGCACCAGCCACAGTGCATGTAACCAATTCAACAGTTAAAGAATCAGTTTGCCAATATAACCCATATACTTTTTTGTCATTAGTTGGAAGGCAGAACACTACTTCTGTGTATGTCCTTCTCTGCTCTCAATGCCCAGCCATGTTACTATGGTATGCTGTGTGGAATCCCCCAGCTTGACCTGCTGCCCTGCTGCCCACTGTGGGACTGGGCTCTGGGTGTCTCTTCTCGTAACCCCTTTGTTGAATGACACTGGCGTCCTCAGCCATGCGTGGCAGGGCAGAGCAGGCATTGTACATGGTGCCGGAATTACTTTGGAAAAAGAGCAGCATTATATAATTTATTTCCGTGTCTATTGAGGGACGCTTTTAAATTCATTACATGTTTTAGAGCCAAGAGGTATGACACGGATTTGTACTAGACCTGTCTATATTGTTCAAATGTTGACCTCTTTCAGTTTATTGATCTTGAAATCTGTCACTGTATAAGGTAGTTATGGTAGAGTATCCTACCAAGCCATGCACGTTACATATTGAGTTGATTTAAGAGCGTAAGCAAAATATTTTTGACCCTTTTTGTTTATGGTATACAATGACATACTTTTTTGTTAACTGTACATAGAAGCCAAGTTCATCTCTAACGTTCGATCTAGGGTCAAGTGTTAGTTTGTAGGTAAGTAGAATACACCCAGGTTGAGGGGTATGATTCTTGGAACCTTAGCTATTTGGAGTGTTAATAGGGCTAGAAGCAGTATGGTATAGTCTTCCTAGCAGCCAACCTACTTAATGACTGCCTATCCAAAGAGTCAATTGTCAAAGTTAACAATATTGCACAACAGTGCAATTGCTGAACAAATAATGGAATACATTGTATTGTAACGTTTCACAATCCTACTTTGTTATCCTTTAACAAAGTATTTTTGACACCTTCACAGTTCTGCTTGTTTTTGTGTCTTTACTGTCCAAGCTTAAAGTTCCAGTGCTACCATTGCAAAGACCTTGCTAGGATTAAGCAGCAGAAATAGCGCTGGTGCTAGGCTCAGGGGTCCTATCCTATCCTGTCCTGTGCTGTAATGTCAGGGCTAATGGCCCTGCATGTTTTCTCCACACCGCTGTCATGTCTTCTGATTGCAGAGTGAAATAACCCACGTGCTGAAGTTTCCAAAAACCTGAAATCCTATTCTATTGACGGTGGCCGGAAAGTGTATTGTGTGCACTGGGAGGCCCCCTGTCATTCATTCCCACCTTTCACTTTTCCATCCCTGAAATGTAGCCCAAACCACTCTCATGTAAGAGAGACTGGCTGCTTAGCAACAATGAATGCCGATTTGGTCGGCCCGACCCTGGCCACTCCCCCTTGCAGTCGGATTGTAAGGGATAAGGTGACCAATGCTCTCTCTCTCCCTCTCCCCATACACTCCTAGCTCTCCTTTCATAAACTTGGGAGTGGAGCACCACATTGAACACAATCCTGAGCTGGACCTTGAGATGCCTTCAGTTCTGCACAGGCATGTGACTGACAGTGGACGCCACCCGGCACTGACTGAGAAAGTCTGCACCATCGTCGCTGCTACTACAGGCCCTCCTGGACTATGTACATTCCAACAGGGAGGGAGGATAAAAACAGAATCCGTCTGCGGCCCTGCACAGAGGGAACCAACAGTTAGGCTAGGCTGTTACTGATGCATGGTTGGCTCTAAGGCTAGCAAGGGTAGAGTAGGGGGAACTGTGTAGCCTCTGCACAAAGTAGCTATCACACCCTGGACTAACAGAAGCACATGCAGGACTGGCTGTATTGACTTGCTGTGCTTTGAATGCGAAACTGTAGTAGGATTGTTTTTTAGATGCTAAGCTGAGTCTGTAAAACAGGGGGAACCTGGATGATATCTGGCTTGATACACTGCTGCACTGCTCTAACTGGTAAGCCTGCTTCTGTTAACACAATGTAATAGAAGGTTGTTTGACTGCAGCAAAAGTTTGTGTTGCTAGTGCTACTTGGCATGTGACTAATTCTGTTAGTAAATAACTTGTGGTGTCATTTATTTCCTAACATGCTGTGGTACGACATTGTAATCACATTATTCAAACCTTTTGTCATTTGGTTAGCTATTATAATATCAACTAATTCTTTACTTAACATAAAAATTGTCATGCCAATGCTTCAAATGCTTAAGATTCAGTGGTCAATTATTTTGTTGTTTTTGTTTATTTAGTTTGTTTCAATGTACATTTCAGTGTCTTATTTGATTATATTTATGCTACTGGTTTCTTTAAATGACCTTTCTTGACTGGTTAAGTGAAGTGTGCAAATGACTAAGCATTTCGTCTGTTTCCCCCGGAAACCTATTATTCTGTCTTTGGAGAGAGGGGTGTGTGCTGCTGCTCAGCCTATTTAGCAAACATTTATATCATTCATCTGGATTTCCACTATTGGACTATGGCCTTTATCAGTTCCATGAAAAAAAGATTAGCATTGACACTTTGCTGCTAACATTTATCTACTTTTTAACTGTTTAAACTGAATTTAGGTTTTCTTGAAACGTCTTTACTAGTGGGTGGCTATGTTAATATGTTTTAAAAACTTTACTATGAAAGATACCATGTAATTGTAGTCTTCACTTATAATTTAGTTACAGCACCAAAGGGACCATTCGAGCATTCTGGTGGGCTTTTCTGACAAGTAGTGTTTCACCTGAACTGTAGGTGTGTATTGCTGTCCAGCGCCAGCGCACATACAGTATATCACCACTGTAGTATAAACGAAGTTGTGTTCAGAAGCGGGTGGTACTGAAAGAAAACGCTCAATTTCATACTCGGCCTGTTCAAGAACAGTTGACGTAGTGTTGCTTTGGTACTCTCCTCCAACAATCACAAACTAGCCGTCTATGCGTATTGTTTATGATTTGTTATAAATTGTCATGGCAATACTTATTCTTCTCCTCCCTCCCTCCTGCACCAATCCTCGTTCTCTCTTATTGAACTTGACAGAAAGTGCAGCAGGCCGTGCACAACTTTGCTTTCAACAATCAAGATTTATGTGGGACTGTATCCTAACCAAGCAGGTCACTGTGATTTTAATAGGAGCAGACACATCTGGGAAACACCACATCGCTGGCCTATCACTCAAATCGTTGATCTAGTTAATGATCGGTGCCATTGAGTTTGGTCCCATTACAGATTTTGTTATGTCTTGTAAATCCTACCAAATATCATATGTCTGCAGGCTAGCACTTAGAAAGTGTGTTGGAGAATTAATATCTTACTCTCTGGCAGGCCCACACACTGGTGCCTTTGTTTTAGGAGCAGCTGGAAGGCTTTTGCCTTCGTGGTCCAGTCAGCGTCAGTGAGCTTAAACAAACACAACAGTACACAACGCGGCTGTTTAGACTGGCATGGAGGAGCTCACGTCTAACACTGCAGGGATCCTTTTCCAACAGCAACATGGCTCTATGTTACGATTTGATTGTTCATAACCCCCCTTTCCCCCCCGCCCCTCATAACAAAAGACAGAAACGGGACATCCTGTTGCACTGCGTGCGACTTTGAGGCAGGCATTGCGCAAGTGAAAGGCGAATTGCATATTCATCAAAGGTGTAAGGTATATTGTAATGGAAGATGTGAGAGCCCTACTCTTTCTCAGTACTACTAGCCCACTGCTACCTGATCTTTGTTATCTTGCAGGGCCAGGACCAGTTTGGTGAAGACATTCATAATTTAGTATCAAAAGAGTATCAAACTGCCCTTGGAATATACTGGCATTAACCTTCTAGGATTACACTTATGCAATGGGCCGTGTATGTAACAAAAGCATTGTGTCAAGAAGTTTTAGACCATTTGAATATTTTGATTATTAAAATTGAATAAATGACCATGATAGCTGAGAATGCTTTTTAGGTACCCCGTTGAATGTGGGTTTAAACTTTTCATTCTCTGTTTGAACTTAAGCATCAATAAGGTTCACTTTTTCTGAGTAATATGCCAAGAGTCTTTATGCTGTTGATATTCCTAAAGGTTTTCTGCATAACCTACTATACTGGAAAATATTAGTTAAAACCTTTTATAATATACCATGTTGAATTTTCACCTTTCTTTTCATATAAGCTAATCTGATTTGTCTTCTCATTTCCAGGTCTATGTTTGATGCTTCCCCAATACCTAGAAAATATCAATGGAACACCAACTTGTATGACCTTGTTTTCAAGTGTTCAACTGACACATAAGTATATACAGTATAACCTAGGAGCGACCAAACTGAAATGTCAAACGAGACTTTTAACCTGTCCAGCGAGCAGCACCATGTTAGGCCCAGAAGCGGCTCATCCTCCCACCGAGGCCTGCGATTGTCCCTTTCCCCTGGGGACTGGAATGGTAACTCTGTGCCCGGCCTTGGAGCCTCCTCATCCCCAGACTCCCCGAGCAGCCTGAGCAGCCTGAGCGATGCTGACAACCAAAGCCCTCATGATGTGGACATGCCGGAGTGTAGCCTCAGCGAGGGCAACAACAGCCCAGCACTCACCGGAGGCACCTTTGTTGTGCCCTCTACACCAAACGACACAACACCTTCTGGGGAGGATCGAGAGCTCAACCGCGCCTTCCTCTCTACACCCGTCAACACAAACGGCAATGTTTGGAACGAGACCATCATCGTAGTGACCAGCAGCCTAGAGGGGGGCGAGGGGGAGAGTGGCTGCAGTTATATAGAGCCCAGAGGTGACGGGACTGAGGGGGAGAACTCTCTGGATTCCGGCGAGGCATCGCTCAGAGGCTCCGATGAAAACAACTGCCTCTTTGAGCAAATGGCGATGAGGAACAACACCTTCTGTCTGGAGGACCAGAGCCTTACTATGTCAATGCTTCAGCAGTCTGCTAGCTCTCCCTCCTTGTTTTCCCAGTCTGTTTTGCTTCCGGAGCTCCAACGAACCTATTCCACATCGCTACTCGACGCCTGCCCTGACAGTTGGAACCAGGCAGTCACCGTTGTCGTGAGCAGTACAGAGAGACCCTGTGAGGGGGTGCAGAATGTAGGCTCGGACACAGAGACCGCTGCAGACGGTGCAGAGAGGGGCTCTGGTGAGGTGTCTTGCAGCGGTTACTGTCAGAACAACTGCTTCTCCCTTAGCTCTGGTGAGATGGTGATGAGGGCCAACAGTTTCTGTCTGGAGGACCAGAGCTTACCCATCACATTTCTGGAGGAGTCTGTGTACTCCCTAGCCCTGGACTCCCCTGCTCTAACTAATGAAGTTAGTCAGCTCTCTGCCACTGT
Organism: Galaxias brevipinnis; assembly: GCA_036023535.2. Lineage (NCBI taxonomy): Eukaryota > Metazoa > Chordata > Actinopteri > Galaxiiformes > Galaxiidae > Galaxias > Galaxias brevipinnis. The sequence goes on along the minus strand of JAVQIZ010128984.1, from coordinate 11,962 downwards.
GCTGGATCAGCTCGACAAGGGCAGGCCCACTGAGGGAGTCATAGGGGAGAACGTAGGCCCCCAGCATTTTGGACTTACTTTTATTGAGTCACATGACCAGGACCTCTCCACTGCATCTAACAGAATGGAAGCATCCAGCAGCTCTCCTGTGCCTTTACCAAATGAGTCAGAAGGAGGGCATCTAAGAACTTTCCTTTGTGATCCGGACCCCAAAGTCTTTGGAGAAGAGTCTCCCGCCCTTGGTGAACCGCAGCCTTGTCCAACTGAAAGGTCCACACCAGAGGCAAATCAGACCTTTGTGTTGCCTGCCTCAGGTGTGCTAAACCCTGACAATGTGCAGACTTCCACCCCAGTGCAAAATACTGGGAACAACCATGTATCTTTCGCCTCACTCTCTGAGTCCCCCTGCTCTGAGAACACAGGCAGCCCGGCCTGCTGCCCCACTCGAGAAAAGAAAAGTACCACGAGAGGGGTAACGCCGAAACCCCGCTTGGTTGCTAGGCTTCGTCCTTCAGCCATCGGTGTCAGCAAAACGGAAATTAGAAGGTTTCCTAAGCCAGACTTCAGCAGTGTTAGACCTAAAATACTGACTAGACCTGCAAACCAGTTGGCAATAGCTGGCAATGAGCCGACTAAAGCAACACTCCACAAACAACCATATGTCAGCATGCCCAGCAGAGCAAACAAGTCAATTAAAACAGCCCATACTAGGGACATGAATAGCACCACTATTATTACAACTTGTGCTAAAGCAACCATTGACAATGTCCAGCCAGAGCCTGTTGAAGGGAATTCAGGGGCTTCTAACTTTGGCATGACAGGCATCCTGTCAGACCAAAATCTATGTTCTGCAGGTGCTGCTGCTGTTGGGTCTATGAGTGGGGCTGAGGAAGGAGAGCAAAGTGCAACCCTAACTGACAGTGTCTCTGCTGAGTCTAAACTGGCTTTGACAGCCCTACAAGAGACTGAGAGAGCAGCAAGAGCCAGCCCAGCACAGTGTCATGGCAACCAGACATTTACGTTTCCATTACCAGCAGAGTCTCTGTCCGGGGTTGGTCCATTAAACCTTAAAGCATCTCCAACAGTTGCGAGCCGTAAAAAGGTAGAAGCCTTGACCAGAGATGGGAAGAGGCGAGGCTTGGGGTCTACTCAGGACAAAACTGCCCTTCCCAATACGAGGTCCCGCTGCATGTCAGAGAATACCTCTTTGTCCAGATTACCAAGGGAGACCAGACCACCCCTCAGCTCCTCGGCCAGCTTTTCCACATCTAAGGGCCAGTTTAAGCCAGGACCCCAAAGCTGCACTTCCCAGAGTAAATGTCCCAAACAACCTGAGCCGGGAGCCAGGAAAGGAGCACCCTATTATCCCAGCAGAGAGATCAGGAAAATCAGCCTCATGGTGGGTGTTTTACATTATCTGAAAAGTATGATAATAAAATATGTTTGTTTTCTTCCATATAAATACATGAATATTAGTGCCTGCAATCGATATAGACCTATATGTTTTCAAGATTATATGCTATGTGGAGGCTTACGTCTGCAAAGTTGCAACCTCTTTTTCAAAAAAAATTTGTATTCATTTAACTGTTTTAACTTAACTCTAAGCTATTCAGTAAATCTGTGACCGTTTAAACTGCATATGTCCACTTAGAACCCTGAAGTCCCCCCCCCCCCACATCTAAACTGATAGGCTTACATAAACAGCAAAATAAATAGTCCACTACGTCTAAATCTTTGTTTAATTATCCCTCGGAGAGAAGAAGCAAGCCGAGCGTGCTGCTGCGCCGGCTCAGTTGCTAGTGAAGGCCCCACCATGTGCCTGGAGTGTATTTTTGAAGGAGCGACAAGAGCAGTCGAGTTGGCCGGGGAGTCCCAGGGGGAATGTAGTGCAACATCAACTTGTTTCTCTGTGTGCGTGAGTGTGTGAGCCGTCCCAGTGAGAAAGCACCACTCTGGTTACGGCTGTAGTGGAATTTCCCTGTAGTATGCTTTATAGGTCTGTGGCGTGGGATAGTGGGATTGACCAACAGCTCTTGTTGCAGCCGGTATCCCCCAAGTCGTCTGTGATAGGAGCACCAGGAACACCGAGTGAAGGGAGCAGGAGTAGACTTGGTGCTCGGCCCTCCCCCAGCAATCCTAGAAGAACCATAGCCTCCCAAGCTGCATCTTCCTGCCCCAGCCCAAACCCCATCCCTGGGCCCAGCCAGCGACCTGCAAGTAGATGGCGGCCTGGAGGACCAGAAAAAGGCACTAGCATCCCTAAATATCTGGAACCCCCATTGTCCAAACAGAGCAGCACCTCAGGTAAGACCTGTGCCTCCAGTTAAGGTACTAGACAGTAGTATCAAATGGTTAAATAGAGACCAGTAAAACCAGCAGGAGGGTTGTGCAACTTGAGCCTAAGCACTGCCTCGATCTGTCTGAAGGGGCTAAAAGTGACAAATCTCAGAGTCAACATTGACTGCGTAGGCTGAGCTAATACCTTTATAAATCCTACTGACTGGCTTGGAATTTCCACCAGGATAATGATTTCCTTGGTGGTCTCTTTAGTATAAACGGTAAGCTGCCCTCTAATAAATCTGATTTATTTAGATCTTTGTCGAGCGTGTGAATAAACACTGGAGTGAGGTGCAGTGCAACTGCAGCCTGGTTTGAGTAGTACACAGCGCTCCGTGACTTCTGGGGCAGGGTTATGCAGTACTGATATTGTTGACCACAGCCGCACAATACATAGAGTTTTTGTATCTTAATCTGCCTAAATAGAGCCTATTGGTGCCTTATTTTAAGTAACTCCATTTACTGGCAGGTGGCAAGTTAAGCTTTAATTGAATAATTATGTTAGGTTCTTGTTGTCTGAAGTGCACTTGCCATAATTGTTTTATTTTCCTTCGCAAGGCGATTGATATGCAAATATTGTGTCTACAATGCAGTTGTTGTGCACATAATCGCCCTCTTCAGGCTTGCTCAATCCGTTTTTAGCTCTGTTGTGGTCAGTAAACGACTGCAGTAAACAGACTCACCATTGGGGGGCACCCACGAGAGGTTTCCCCCAAGTTGTGCGCTCAGCTTCTCCTTTTGCTTATGAGCCTGGTTTGGGACCCCACAGGAACTGCAGTGGATCCAGATGTCTTCCGCTAGCTCCCCAGTCGAGGTCCTGGAGATAAAACAGCCCAGCTTCCCCCTGAGTAACAGGAGAGAATTAAAGTCCTGGGGAAGTGAAGGCACCCTCTTCCTCTGTTGGGAAGCCAAGTTGGCTAATGGAAATAAAAAGGCAGGGGAAGGAAAGGGAGGATTTGAGAGGTTCCCGCTGTTGTGAAACTCACTGAACACACTTTCCGAAACCAATTCCCTGAGAAGACAAGAGTACCAGCATGGTTTTAGAAGCTATCACTCTGATTCTGTTTAAAGGGATTCTCTTGAAGTATACATCATTTCACCCAGTACTTGACATTTCTAGAATGAGCTTGATGACAGCCTCTGTTGCATTTACTAAGGTCAGAAGAACAGGTAAGTCCATTTCTAATAAGGATTGCATCAAAATAAAGGTGGCATCGGGTAGCCTACTGTAGTTTCAGAATTTCTCTCGCGTGAATCTTTCACGTTTCCATGCTTATGCCTTTGCAGAGGTTGCTAAAGTGCGCCTGCTTTCATTTCACTCCAACCACTTGCATGACCGTACCCCACCCTCATTGCATAAGTGACTCTGATCAGAGGGCAAACATTACGGTTTAACAGGCCTGGCGTGGAGCGAGGCCCAGCCCGCCTGGCAGCACTTTGGCTCATTATTGTATTTCCATTGCTTTGACCTGGCATAAACAAAGCAGCAGTCGTCTCACTCTGACACTGACACGTAACGTTTTGTTCCGCGTCTGACCTCTGACGATGGGTTGTTTTTGTTTGTGTTGCTTTACAGGTATTCCGAGAGCACAGGCGGCCTCAGAAGGGTCTGTTGGGAATGGTTCGAGGCCGCCCCACAACCCAAATCGCCCTTCTGCTATGGGACATCAATCCATCCCTGCCTCCAGACTGCTCCTCAAGGGCAACCCCAGGAAGGTCCTTTCTAACGGCAGTGAGCGAAGTGGCAGCAGTGGGACCACACAAGGTGAGTCTGGCTTTTCAAGAGCTTACATACAGCACTGTAGGATTTTCACCTATTTTATCAAATCCGAGTCATCTAGGTCAAATGGCACTGCTCTTTGTAGGGCGCTAATGAAAAATCTAGTGACAGGGGGAGGGGAGAAAGGACTAGACATGACTGTACATCATGACCCACATTGGGAGTCTGGACTGTGCTGAAAGGTTAAGTAATCAGTGCAAAGCTCTGTCCTGTATACAGGCCTCTACAGCTCTCCAGAAGCAAGGATTTGTCCATTTAAAAACATGACTATTCTCCAATGTTTTTGGGCTTACTTGGTGAGCCACTGCAATATAGGCAAAGTCCTAGGTCACCTCATGGCTTACACATATTTGTAAGGCTGATGTAATGTAATGGATCTGTGTGCATATGAAACTAACATCTATATTTTAGCGATCTGTCTTTTGATTTAATAGTCTTGTTCTCTGACTGGGCCTGATCCTACTTTCATTTCGGGGAGGGGGAGTGGTTATATGATCTGCAACATGAATGAGCTGCTGTCAGTGCTGTGAATCAATAGCCCTCATTTAGTGCTGTTAAACTGTGTGGTTATAATAAAAACTTTGTCTTGGTCTTTAACTCTATCTGGGGAACAGTGAAGTGGGTGGGAGCCTTGATAGACAACGACCCCTTTTCCTCTTAGCATCTTCAAGAGCATTCTGCTTCCTGATTGGCTGGGCAGCTTTATTTTTCAGACTGGGGAGTGGGGACCCCCACACAGGGTTGTCTAGGAGACGGGTGTCTGTTCCACTCTAGTTCACACAAATGGCATTGCCCAGAGGGAAGGAAGAGCAGACTCCACACAATGGATGTGCACCTTTTAGTGCACTAAATTAGGTTGCGCATTTTCGTTTGGTTGGTCTGCATATTTTGTTTTCTTACTCTACCTTTAAAAAAATGTCTGGGCATGGGACACTTCGAAGCTGCACTTGGACGGATTCTTCAGCCGCCATTTTAACAAATTCTTCCTTGATCCCACAAGGCAGTGCTGGCACCCACTGTGACCTCACTCTTTTAACTTGCCTGCTCATTGGATCCTATCGCTTCTTTATCATCCCTTTGTTAGCTGCTTTGAATGGAAAAGCAAGGAAACAACTATGGACAAGTAAGTCAGACAGGAATTTGAAAGGAGAACTGATTTGCAATATCTAGCTTAAAGCAGAACAAACCGACAAAACAAACTGTTTATTCTTAAGAGCATGTTTGTTTTGAAGGCTGTCCTGGAAAGCTTTACTTGTTTCATTTTTGTTTGCCTTGTGTATCTACTGATACAGTTATGGGATTATACAGTGCATCATTTTACAGTGTGGGTACCCCATGTTACTGCTTACCATGACTCTAGCTTTCAACCATAAATGTTTTCCACCTGAGCTGCGTGGGACTATGTCACCCATTTGTTGGTTTAATTGTTTAATAAGATATGATGGCTGGAATGAAGTATAAGATATGACATCCAAGGAATTGCTTGATGAATTGGGATGTGTGCTCTGTAGTTTCTGAGGGGGTCAGTGGAAGGCCATAATGAGAGACCTGGTTTGTTTGAACATATATATAAACATATATAAACACACACTCATTCACAAACACTTCAGCTTTTTGTACAGTCTGTTGTTTTTGTGTATGGAGTTCTGTTTGCTAATGCCTTTGCTGGACTCTGTCTTGCTTAGGCAGTTAAAGTGCTGTGTTGGGGTCGGATCTATTCACACTCAGACCTTTTATTCCTTACTGTTTTGTCCACAGGATTTAAGACACCAGCTCCAGCCAAACAGGGAGCCTTGAATGCTGGGGCTAGTCCTTTGAAAAGGACAGCTTCGTCCAGATTAGGTCATCCTACAAAAACCTTACCTGGTGAGTTTGGTTTTCTAATGTATTGGTTATTTGTACTGTTTTTAGCTGTGTTCGAGCTGAGGTTTGCTTCGGTTTTCGACGGCTTGGATCTACATGTTTCCCTCTAAACATAATCACAGTATGGACGTAGCTAGGAATCATTGGATGACCTTTGCGTTTCTCTGCTGTACTGACATAAAGGCTTGTGTCTGTGTGTACGGTGGGCCACATTCGGTGGGCTTGTGTATCCCATTATTAACAGCAAGATGAGGTGTTCAAACAATGTTATTGTGAAGGACAACTGGCTTAGGTTGGTTAAATCAAGTGGTCTGAAAATGGAGACTGCCTTTATTTCTGTTGTCTGGAAGTGTCATTGATAAAGATCTGCTATGATGTGTGTTTCCAAGTTTCTCTAATTCATGGGTGAAAATCTGTATTTGACAGAGCACTGTGTTAGCACAGTTGTTTTTTAGCCTAGCTAAACAGACTCTTCTTGTTACAAGCTATCCATCACCTCCCGCCATTTCTGTTCTCTTCTGCTGGTGAGGAGGAGAGGACACGCAGGCACATTAAAGGGAGTAGTAGGATGCCAGATTCAGCACCCCATTGGCTACACAGTCTGCTGTACACTCCTCCCACTCCCTTCTTCACCACCCTGTCTCCTTCCCCTCCCCCTCTCCTCTCCTTTCCCAGCATCAAGGCTCTGCCTTTGCACCGCCATCATCAGGCTTGGAGAATCAACCTCTGCTGTGCGCTGTTGCAAGAGCTTTGTCTGTAGAGTAACTGACTGAGGGCTGGGACCAGCAAGAGGATTAGAGATTTCTCTGCCTGCCTCTGTCACATCTGTCGAGGGCAGTGCCTCTGCCAACGTTGCCCAGCCTCCCACCCCCACCTCCCTGCCAGCCCTCACAGATTGGCATGTGCTGTCAGTCGTCATTATCTGTAAGGGTAGAGAGCTGCGGTGCTGAGCGGAGGGGGGACTTCAGTTGTGTTTTGTTTTTTACCTCACACTGGAGCGTTTACTACTGGTGCTGTTTTTTTTTCTCCACCCACTCTGTTTCCACCTCAGTGCTGCGGCCACCTGGGCACGAAACACTGAGCACCTTGCTGGCATGTTGTACACAGCCAACATCTTACATTACTCAATCTGGATACGGGCTTGGATCTGTTGTTGATCAGAAGCGATTGTTAGCATAGGCATTCTTGCCTGCCGTCGGGAGCGATGTTATGGTCTCCGAAGTTGTCCCTGTCCAACATCCACGTGCGTCTAACGGCCAAGGGTTTACTCCGGAACCTTCAGCTGCTGTCAGGATGCAAGAAGTACACGATGGTGTTCCACACAGGTTGGTCACTGTGCCTATTGTACTTTCCTGTAAAAAAAAAAAAAAAGTATTCCTGCCGTGGCTGCATAGTCTCTTGTTTTGTCGTCTCGAAGTCTAAGCCACTGTTGTTGTTGCTTTTTTTTGCTCCTTGTATGGCGCTGTCCTGTTGGATTTATGTCAAATCTATTTTTAGTTTGGCCGTTTACTAGGTTTCACTTTTATGGCTTTAATGACTGCTGCCCATGTCAATGGATGCCAGGAGACACCTGGCCAAGCTTTAACATGGGATTTTTATATTTAGTCATATCAAATTATATTTGTTTTTTGATTAAACGTATACATTAATAGCGGATGTTTTTATAAAATGCGTTAGTCTTAGTGTGTTAGTCTTCACCTGTCATTATGCACGATAACACCCTTCACTTGACTAGCCTAGAGACCCACTGCTCCATTAACTGCCTGAGTTGCAGGTTATTTTAGGCCTTGGCCCCTGGGTCTCTGTTTGGGAACCTTGCTCTGACGAGGACCAATGGCCGATTAGAGATTGCTTTGTAAAAGACATTGCTCTACTATTGTATTTAGATAGTGATTGCCAAATATGGTAAACAATGGTTTACGGCCACCTATTATAATCACTATACATTTTTATAGAGAATTACATATTATTGGGAAAGTAATCTTGGCCTTGTAGTGGTTTCCATTTCAGTAAAGGACAGGATTTGAGAGATTCAATTGGTCATGCCTGCGTGTTCCTTAATATGTAAATAACATGGTTTTACTTACAAACAGTCACAAAATAAAATCCCACAAAAAATATTTATATTACACTATGATGAAAGATTGTCATTGTAGTTTTCTGATAAACTACAGTATTTACATATTTGGGAAATAATATATTAAAATTTTTTGGTTGAAAAAATATTTCTTTCTTTGTATAAACAGGCGGCTTACAAATGTCTTTTCCTCAGAATGCCTGTATTGGCTGCATCTTTCAAGGGCTTCAACAAGTGTATGATTGTGATAGGTCCCCCATCCCCCAACATGCATTGTGCTGTAGCGAGATATCCCCCCTTGGCACTAGAAACAACCCACTCAACAGTGTCACTAACTCAGACTGGGTATAGTGTCATATTTGTTAGTCGTTGGTCACACAATGCACAAGGAAATTCATCCTCAGCGCCTAAGAGAGAACAAGTTTTACAGTGTGCCAATAGAAAGTTATGTCATCAATTCTATATTCAGGCGGTTGATCAAAATAGCCGGTGGTCCTCTGTTGCTATGGCACATCAGTGAGATGGAAACTGTATCCACCTGCTCAGAGAGAACATGGTTTCTAGGACTGGCTTTAGCTATTCTGCCTGAAGAGATGAGCATTAATTATTTACAGTGTTTGCAGATATATTTTGTCTTATGAGTTGTATGTTTTTTTTAAACACACTTCTAGTTAGATTGTACAGATAACATTGCAAATAAGCACGTCAGTTTAAAGTTCTAATGTGTCTAGAGTTAAGCCTTTCTTTGTTATAAAGAATTCTGCTAGCTATGTTTTGATTTTGTCATTTGTATATTTATTATTGTTTGTCTTTTATCACTATTTTATTATATTATTTTAACAATGATTGTAACGCTTTGAGATTGCCCTTGTAATGTATAGTGCTCTACCATTTTATAATATTATATATAGAGTTCCTTACATCAGCACTCAAATTTCCATATTTTTGTGCTTGGGGATAATTGTCCTTCATTGTTCTGATTTGTCATGCTACTTTATATATATCTGCCAGTGGGGAGTGATTCCAGTGCTTGTATCGTACAGCCCTAGTGTAGGGTTGTGCTGCATATGCACATGTCAGCAGGGGGCCTCTGCTGGCCTGCAGTGTTGTGTAAGGGGACTCTATGGAACCAGATGTTTCTTATATCTCCAGCAGAGGGGGTCATACCACTGAGAACCAGCCATGCTCACTGACCTCTACAAAGCGAGCAGTAAATCAACAGAAGCCAAAACCCTTGTCACTCAGCCAGAACTTGGCCTACCTCTTTTGGAAGTTCTAGTGTTTCATTTGGATATTAATATGTCTGTTAAATGTAAACAAGCTGCCTCTAATGACCATACATGCAATAAGGTAATTTAATAGCATGGGATGAAAGAAGTGATCAATTTGATAAAAAAGCTTTCATTTGTGTATTTCCCCTTAATAAGCTAGCCCCCCAAAACAGGTATGCCCTATAGTTCTTTCATGAAAAGGAAATTGTAATGGGATATATGCTGTTATGGAACTAATGATCTAATTGATTATAAGGCTTATACACATTATTATCCAAAAATACCAGCAGATGCAAAACATTTACAGCCTAGAGTAGAATACTTTTTCTAGAACTGTTTTTTCTAATTCTAATCTAATCTGATTTCGACCAAAAGCTTTAACTGATGCATACTTGTACACCTTGGAATGTCTTTCTAAATGACATTGTCTGCTCAATATTTATTTAAAGGGCGTGCCGACCTATTGTATAAAAAAAGCTATTTGTTTTAACTGAGAGGCATACAATTGGTGTTGATAAAGAATTAGAGTTGAAGTCCATATCTGGAATTAGAATATGTAGTTTGGCTCTTTACCAGTTGGAGATTAACCCTTGAAACGTTTGTGTGTGTGCGCGTTGGTTGCTTCCTTTACTTCAAGTCGTAGTCCTGAGCTCATTTCCCTAGTGTATTCCAACATTAGCATCTCTGTTGTTGTGGAATGTTGTCTCCACTGCACCTCTTTACTGCTCTGACCAATCTGAAGAGAGCAAGTGGCACAGAAACTCCAGGTTCATGGCCTCATCCTGGTCCTGGGGAATTGCTATTTTGGTCACGTCATCACTGTGTTTGATTGAAAATTGTACCTTCAGCTTGATCAAACCCTGACTTACTACATTGTGTGCAATGTTTTATCCTAAAGTATTCTAATTACAGTATAACTTACTAGTGTTTGACACTGCTACACTTATGAACTGGAGTGTGGTTGATAAGGGGAATAAACTAAACTCACTTTCTGTATCTCCAGGTTGCCACCCTTGGCTGTTTAAACCACTAGCTTTTTTGAAGTGTTTGTTTGGACAAGGGATACCAGCAGTTGATAGTATATTACTTTGTGGGTTCATTTCCAGTGATGCAAGCATGTGATAATCCTAACTCATATTAATGACACTGGTTAGACATGTGGTGGAACCAGTTTTCTCCTGATGAGCTTGCTTCATCTTGAATAGAGCTACAGTTTATCATAAGGTTTCTCTTTGAAATACAATCTGAGGTGAGACAAATTTAACAGAGGTATTTTTACCCACTACTGTAGGGCGATGGTTCACAGGCCTGTACTATAGGCCTCCAGTTCATGTAGTTTTGGCTGTCAACATGTGCAATGGCTGCATTCAGGTACAAGGTGATACTGAATACCTATAAGGCATTCATACCTTATCTTCATTGCTGTTTTCACCACTATCAGTAAAAGATTTCCTTTGTTTGTTTACACTTGCATCTCCAAGTTGGCCAACTGTAGTTGTTAACCCTCAGGGGATCATTCCAAATCCCACAAAGATGTGTGAATGAAAGTGTGCCCAGAGGGGACTGGTGCTATCTTCCCCCAATTAAATCTGGTATTCCTTCCACGTATAAGCCTGTCCTCCCTGTCCCATTGCATAAGACCCAAAATGACGTGCCAAACAGCAGGTGTGCTGTATCAATATTAAGTCCTCGTAAACCCACGTGTGTTTTCCCCACCCCAGACACGTTTTAAGCTTGTAATGAGCCTGTAACTTTGAGGCTTCCTCCCTTCACCGTGTCCCTGGCTGTGCTAAAATAGTCTTCAGTTCGTTACCCGTGCTGATGCGGTTATTGAGCGGGGGGTGTAGTATTTATAAAGCTGATGTAAATCAAAACCACTGTGGAACGGCCTTGCTAATAATAAGCGGAACCCGGTCACCGCTGTGTCTGCAGAGCCTGAAGATTGAATCAGGAGATGGAGATGGGTAATCTCATTCTGGAGCTCTGTTCTGTGACTTGCTGCTGCTGGTGGAGAGCCTCTCTAATGGATCTGTGTGGATCTGTGTGACGTTCTAGTCTGGTGGATCAGTCTAGTAGTTTACTGGGTGGTGGTGCTGCTGCTGCTCAAAGCCCTCTGCCCAGCCACTGGAAGCATGGAGGCAGGAGTGATGGTGCTCAACGCGTCTTCTTTTGCAGTGGACAGGAACCGGCCCAAGACGGGCCCACGGAGCCAGCAGGAGCAGCCGCCACCACCGCCAGCACCGCCGGCGAGCAATGGACGAGGACTGGATGTGGTGCCCACCGAGGGCAGGGCGGCACGGGGCACTGTGGACCACCAGGCAGACTGTGAGAGGAGTGACAGGAGCCTCCAGCAGCTCAGGGGCCTTTTGACTGCTAGTGACTGCAGGTTTGAGGCAATCAGCATTGTCCTGCAGAGAACCCTTTCTGAGGTAAGAACTGTGAACCTGCTATTGATTTGTCTGTTTCAGAATTGTACGCTAATGTTTCATACTGAACCGTGCTTAAAAAAGGATAATAGTTTGTTTTTGATTTGCATCAAACAAGTTGAGGTTCGACATGCTGGGGGTTATGGTTCTTAAGTGTTGTTTGCTGAGGTAGAATAGTTGTGATATGTGTGTGTGTGTGTGTGTGTGT
>JAVQIZ010128972.1:0-11712 GCA_036023535.2 Galaxias brevipinnis | reverse complement strand
TTGGTGGTTTACAATGAGCTTTTATTTTTGTTTGTGTGTGTGTGTGTGTGTGTGTGTGTGTGTGTGTGTGTGTGTGTGTGTGTGTGTGTGTGTGTGTGTGTGTGTGCATAATGCAAGCTTACCACCAGCAAATAAGTCAGACAGCTGCCAAAGGTAGCTTGGCTGTGTAGGGAGAAGTGCTTTCTCAAAACCTTTATGGATCGCATTTCCGGCCACAAATCATTTTACAGTGTGTGTTGTGCACACGTGCACGTGTGTGTGGGGACACATGCATAAATACAAGCGAACCCGTGGTAGATGAGTTGCTGGTGAAAGTAAGATAATGAGCTGGTGAGGGACTCGTGGGCTCGTTAATGACCCCTTGTTAATGACCGGACAGTGAGAAAGAACCCCATTCACATATTCTCAAAACGTCTCGGCCCCTCATTATCTCCAGATAGATGGATGCATGTTTTACGAGAACTTAGAATAAAAGTTAACTGGGATGAACTGCCTATGGTCCTCTCATGCAGCTAGTTCAACCTCCCCGACGGCCCCCAGTGTCTGCCGGGCCGTCGTAGGCCGACGGGTGAGCCGCCATGCAACGTGCGCTTCTTAAACATGCGCGGGACACGTGTGCGTGGCCATTTTGGACGGCCCGCAGTGACCGAGGCGCCAGGGAAGGTAATGGCCGAGCGGTCAGCACAGGTCAGCGGTCTCCAGCTGGCCAGATGCCAGAGGGCGAAGGGGACGTGACTGACTGTGCTCCGCCAGCTGGCGCCGTGGTTACCAAGGGGGGGGGGAACGGCCTGCTCCTGAAGCAGCACTATTGGACTTTGAGCTCTTTGTAGATTTTTCCATCGGTCCACGGGGGTTCGGCCAGGATAAAGCTTGCCAGCATCCACCTACGGCGGGGTCTTGTGTGTGAGTGAGTGTGTGAAAGTCTGCCGTTGAGTTGGAGGATTCTCAAAGCAGTGAAAAGCCCGGCTTCCATGGGCTAGCGCATGCTGGCTAGCCGATGCTGCACGGACAATATGGTGTCTCTGCATAGAGAAAGCCTTCCAACAGCCTTTTTCTCTTTGCACCTTTATTTGTCACACAGATACATCAAAAAGTAATTTCAAGTGTTATCTGCAACCAGGCAACACTGCAAGGTTGTTAAAGATTCCTCGTGCTGTCGTCTGCCTGATGTGTGGAGGTGCGAGGCCACGGATAATGACCATCTATCACACTTCGCTGTCACAGCCTTGGCTTCTCTCTCTCTCTCTCTCTCTCTCTCGCTCTCTCTCTCTCTCTCTCTCTCTCTTTCTCACTCGCTCTCTTTCTCTCTCTCTCACCTCTCTCTCTCTTTCTCTTTCCTTCTCTCTCTCTCTCTCACACTCTCACTGTCACCGCACAAGCTTTTTAAAGACCCTGGACAGATGGCAATTAGTGACCACAGCAACCTGACAGGCTGTATAAAACACCAGCCGAGACGGGCCTTGCTTCATCAACGCCCCTCTTCAATGAGCCCGCGCCCCCCCCTTGTCATAAACACGGGCAGAGTGGGAGACGGGGTTGACGGTCCGTTGCTTTGTGAAAGCCAGCGCTGCCGGCATCGCGGGTCCGCCTAAAGTGTCCAACGGATGGGGGGGGTCAAAGATTATAGCCCAGAATGCGTTTGAATAAAATTTTGATGCGCCACGATTCTGCAGAGGGGTTGGCTAATCTTGGCGTGGCTTCACCGCTCAGGTCTGGGTGCAGGCTGTGTGAGATGTGATTGTTTGGCTTCCGGAGGGCTGTGGCGTCGCTCGGCGATCACTGGAGGGAGCTCCTGTAGCGCGCAGCACGGAAGCAGTTTGACTTCGTCTCCATGGGTCAGCGCTAACCCCCATGGCTGAGCACTTAGTCCCCTGCAATGTGGCGGGGACCCCCAGCACACAAGAGGTGGACCACCACAAAAGTTTGGGTGAGATCGCCCCCCCCCCACCCCCTTTGAATCCTCCGTTGCGGTTTAGCCTCGGGAGGAGACCGTCGAGGTGCTTTGACGAGGGATGCCTGTTATTTCCACCTCTGTCGGTGACGTGCTGCGGCACGGAACGCGTCCTCCGCAAGATGAAACGGCGCGATGCGCGGCGGAGAGCAGCTGCTGAGCGTTCACCTCTGCATAGCTAATGGTGAGGAAAACAATGGAGAACGGCTCCTGCGGCGGCCCATTCTGACCCATCGCGGCTGGATTTCTGCCGGCACGTCCAATTAAATGCGAACACTTGTTGTTGTTGTTGTTGCTCTCTGCCTGCTGCTCTTAGTAGATAGATGTTGCCAGGAGCCTAGGCTTTAGCAAACCACCCCTACTTATCTCAGTCGACTCGGGCCTCTGCCCCCTAATGCCTGTGTGTCCATTTGAATGGTCTATTGAGACCTCCCCGTGTTCCTGTAAGCGGTGGTTGTTTAAGTCGCGTTTACACTTAAGATAAGACCACAAGGACATGTTTGTATCTGTTTGCATTGCATCCAAGCCCCTAAGTCCCACTGTAGGTGCGAGCAGTGAGATACATTTCTTTAAAACACGTATTTAAATTGTTATGCTGGCCAGTAAAATGAATTCACTACCGTAGTCTCCTTTGATTAACACATCATACATTAGATTAGACTGTTTAAAAAATATATCTATCAGTAGAGCTGCCCATCTACAAATACTGTTTTGGATAACAACAGAAAATCTTCACTTGAAGATAGTGCTTATCTGAACAAAAGCTTCAAACGCTTTTTTGGGGGGGTTTCTCTCTTTCTATATAAATGCTCCCTCATCTCCAATATGCTCCTCGCTCTAGGCTTAATGCATTCTATTGCTATTTTTTTGAGACCCCACATCATGGAGCTAACCTTATGCTGGGAGCTCTTCTCGCCTCCATTTTTCTCTCTCCCTTTTTTAACTCAAGGACGGCAAGTGGAGGAGAGCAGGCACTCTGTGGGCTTGAGTTAGGAAGAATAACAGTCTCTACGAGGCAGCCGTTGATTTCTTACAAATAGGCAGACAAGCTGAGCTAACAAGAATAGGGCTAGCGGGTGTACAGAGACGTGACAAGGAGATAGCAAGTTGCAAGCACTGTTTTGATGGAATTGGAAACTATTTGTGCTCTACGTGGGAGGACTGTGGCCAGGCTTGCCAAGCTACCAGCGATACGCCCAGACAATATCCAGGGCTAACAAAAGAATGGTGGTTTTGTGAGAAGTTTTCATGGAGGTGCAGATTTGATCTCAATCGAAACACTGGTGCTTCAAAGAGTAAAAAAATAATCTGCTCAATGTCATCATATATAAGAACTTATTGTGCTGTTTTACCAGTTTGACCTCCCATTGATTTTGATTACCATTGTAAGATACAACTGAGCTTTATTTTAGATTTTTGAGAAAAGACAGACCTGATTAAATCCTTGTGATTCGGAGAGCACAAAACGTTGAACCCAGGTGCCAGAGTGCATCATTTCTATAGCTTTAGAGGCATACACTGAGAGCAGAATAGTTTTGGCTTTAGTTCAGAGAGTTATAATGACGAATAACATCATTAGGCTAATAAGTTACATGTTTTTCACATTCAGTCCAAAAACGACCAATCCCCTTTGCTTAAGGATTTTAAGATGGCTCTAAAAGGTGTCGGGAATAGGCCATTATATTGCTCCTTAAGGCAGTATTACTAATGGTGACCAAAAGAAACTGCCTGGCTACTCACAAAAGAAGCTAAACACCACCATGCACGGCATATCGCAGCAGGAATATACGGGAGTGAATAAACTTACGTCAATGGATGAAATTAGAGTGGAGAATCACTTGCATTTGTTCGTTTGCGCCCCCACTCTCTCGCTCTCTCTCTCGCTCTCCCTCTCTCGTATTTTCTCTGCCGAAATTCAAAGTGTGGCTAGATTCGTGGCATTCTGCGACTGTCTGCCGTTGACAGTTGCGATCGTAGCGTTCTTGTTTCATCATGACTTCTGCTAAGGAGCATAATGGACCAGGTAAAACGGCTAATCAGCAAGAACAGGTATTCAATCTTAAGGTTGATTTTTTATTATCTTTATAACACTGGCATTTCTCGCTGTTTCGTGAAAAGGAAAAACTATTTTTGGTACCTAATGTCTAACGTGGGTAATAGCGCAACTTACGTTAATGAAATCAATTGGTGGTTTATATTGCCTTGATAATGTGTGGATGACAATATCTGTTTAGACAATCTTTGGACGAAGTGGTTCATGCGTGATCCTTTAAATCAATTTGTCATTGATGTTCCTTTATCGAAACTGAATAATACATTTTAATTTAATGTACTCTTCTTCAGCGAAGTGTACAGATTCATGTCACCTGTTATTGGACGCCCAAACTTTTGAACTTCACTTTTAATGTTTATCCGACTTTTAATTTACAGGAATAAATGAATATAGGCCTATATGGCTTAGAAAATGATGGTCTACCATGTGTGCTATTTTGGAGAAAGAGGGAGACAGATAGAAAGAGAGAGGGAGAGAGAAAGACAGAGCGTGAAATTCAGGCAATTTGAATAGCAATCTTTGTGTTCAAATGACTTGTTCATTGAGTGTTGAACAGGAGATAACTGTTATTCCTTTTCTGTCTCTTTTTCACCCCCCATTTACATTTTGATACCTTGGAGAGAAAAAAAGGGATGAGGGAAGGTTTGACTCCTTAAATTCGAGTCCTCGGCTGATGTAAAGGAGGTGCACATTTTGCCTGATTTTGCCTGGTATTTCCATTTGGCAGGGGTTAAAGGTGTATTTATATGAGCTTCTCTAGATGTCTTACTCAATAGGTCTTCAAGCAGATGTCCAAAGCCCCCCTCAAAGCTCTATTATCAAGCATAAGGTCAACTCATTTCATTTCACAGGCTCATTGCTGAAATTAATATGTGCTATGCTCACCAGGACGAAAATATAATTTTACAGACATCTGCATGTTGGGTTTAGTCCATGGTTGGGTATCTCAGTATCTCTTAGAGGCACTCTATCTTGTATTTGAACTGCACCAGCTTGAATATTTCAGGTGTGAACTCAGTTTATTTTTGATACACATTCATACATTTATAACAGAATGCCAGTTCCTGATGGCAAGGGGGAGTTCTCAGATTGGATGTGTAGACACCTTCATTCTGCATGGGCCAGTGGCTCTAGCCTCCCACCCTCTCTTATCAGCACCCCTTGCTTCACAGCCACACATATTTCCATGAATACTAATTCTCCCCTAGATAACGGCCACTGTATGATTAAACTAATCAGAAAATGAGGGTTTTTGAAAGTCAAGGAAGGAAACAGTAAGAGAAAGGTGAGGATGCACACTTAAAAGACACACACACAGACACACACACACACACACACACACACACACACAAACAGAGAGAGAACACAATAGCCACTCTCCTCATATAAAGTGTTGCACAGCAGTGGCATAGAGATTCTTAACTGTGCCTATTTCTTTACAAACCCATCCCAATTTCTCGTGGCTGGTTATTATTCTCCCTGGCCTTCAAAAACACAATTTTCATCATTAAGGACTAGCTGCATTGGTAACTATTGTTCTCTACAAGTGGCCATCCTGGTTTTAGTATAGACTAGGCTGTCATCGTTGTTTCTATGGTGATTTTGGCTTTCCCGCTGTCCGGCTGCCTTTATGTTGATCACTTGTTCCTCTTTCAATGTGGCCAGCATACTAAAATCCACTCAGAACCCAAATCCAAACCAAAATCGAGTTCAAACAAGGAAGTTGGTGGAGCATCGCGTTGCGTGTAGCAAAGCAAAATGGCCCGCAAAATGGAGTTTAGAGGAACGAATACACTTTGCTCCACTGTTGCAGCAATTATCACTTTGCAAAATTTGCTAAACAATGTGTTCTGATGTTTTGAGTAGCACTCGGTGCAGTTGAACTTGAAACAGGGTTTTTGAATTGCGTGCTTTGAAGACATAATTGCCACTTAGAGACACAATGTGGCGCTGTCTCTGGCTGAAGCTATTCATTGTGCTCTCTCTATGAAAACTACCTGTCTGAGTTTCTTTTTATCGAACAATATATGCTACCCCCCCCCCCCATCCCTTCTGCACCTGATCGACTGTAATCACTCACAGCAGCAGCAGTCTCATTCACCTCTCTTATTAGGAATACATCATATCATATTTATCAATCTGTTATACGGCTGCTCATATATTTATCAGTCCATTAGTTTAGAAAACCACTCTTAGTAAAATATTCAATACAAACTAAATGAAATGGCTATTCTAAGAAGTTTTTTCTATGTTCTTTTTTTTTTTTATAAAACACATCACATATGACTCATAAATCATCCTGGTTGGCTATTCCTCTAAGAATCCCTTAGATTTTGTCCCAATCTGTTTTTGCGTTTTCTTTTGCAAACACCTAGGCTAAGCAATTAGATTCAGGAAAGGTCAGGTCAGTCATTAAACTTTCAATTATGCCCAAACAAGCAAACTCCTTATTTGTTCGGAAATGCACAGACATGTCTTGTGATTGTGATTAGGTCCCCTCTTTAGATTAGGTTTTCGATTGGAAACAGAGAGAAGTTGCTGCACGGCCTTTGATGCTTCGCCTATCAAACCACCATTCTACTTTCATATCAGTATCAT
Source organism: Galaxias brevipinnis (assembly GCA_036023535.2). Taxonomy (NCBI): domain Eukaryota; kingdom Metazoa; phylum Chordata; class Actinopteri; order Galaxiiformes; family Galaxiidae; genus Galaxias; species Galaxias brevipinnis. Next base: position 5,110 of record JAVQIZ010128972.1, on the reverse strand, counting down.
AATGAACTTCAATTTGGTGAGAGAATCGCTGATGTCTTTGTCTGCGTGTGTTTCTTTTAGAGGTTGTAAATCTACCTTTAAGGTTGTAGAGATGCGTGTGTGTGTGTGTGTGTGTGTGTGTGTGTGTGTATCCTTTGGTGGTGCAGTAGCCCTAGATGTTCCTCTGCAACGCAACTCTCGCCGTCTCGTCAGTAACTTAAGCTGAAGGACCTCCTGCTATAGGTCTTATCCCCTTGCTTTCTTTGTCTTGCTGGCCGCAAGGTCAAATATCACTTTACGGACAGGGGTGCAATGTAACCGAAGAGCAGCTGAAATTGATCTACGTTGCTCAAGGAAGGAACGTTCTAACAATTGAAACACAAAGGAAGTGTGCTTCTTTCTGCTGTGACGGTTTAACTTGATAACCAATCTAGCAACAAAAAAAAGAAGCTAAAGCCAGCAATCCATTTTTGGGGAGCGATTGATTTACTGTCACGTCCTCTAAGATCGTCGGTGCACATCTCTTCGGAGCCTGAGCCATGAGCACAGGTGCCCCCCCTGTAAGAGCAGAGAAGGCTCACGAGAGGAAAATAGACATTGAATAATAGATTTCCAAGAAGGAAATCACAGAATTGGATGAAAGGTGGCTGTGGTCTAAATCATTTACCAGACTTTGGGCTGCGTTCGAAAGAAGAAACAACACAACGCACTCGTTCCGCTCCCACGTGCCTCGTCTCCCCCTCCGCCGTGCCACAACACGCTGACAGAAGCAGGTTTCTCCACCTCCATAGACGGAGCCAAGCACCACTTGAGATGTTTTATAATGATGCTAGCTCCTTATGAGACCAGTGTCCATTTGGCCCTGGATGGTAATAAGATAATCAGACAATCAGATCATCTGAGGAGTGTCCAGTGTCCAGTGAGAAATAAACCTTGCTTCAAGCTCCCAACACTTGTGAAAAGGCCAACCTTTTAGATTCTCATACATTGCTGAATAATTTAGGGCCCCTTCATTTTGAAGCACCATTTCATTGATCCGCAGTTATTAACCCCTGGAACTGTTTGCTACCTGGACACCCATCAGTAATATCAGCCCCCCCACCCATCTCCTGTAACTCATCTGACCCCAGTGACTCCCCTGGTTCCCCTGGTAACCAGGTGCTCAGAGATCAGGAAAGATCCATTTCACACTCCAGAGCAGAAAGGAGAGACACATGAGTAGGTGGGGTATGGCCTGGGCTCTCTCCAATCCCCCTGGCCTGAAAAGAGAAGGGAAATGGCAACAAATGGAGGGAAATAATTTGTTGTTCTTTCCCCTTGGGTTTTTCCAACCTTTCATGTAAAAAGTGAGGTGAGCAATGCGAAAGAGAGAAAGACAGGAGAGAGAGAGACAGAGTACGAGAGAGAGGGAGAGAGAGAGAGAGAGAGAGAGGGAGACAGAGAGTGCGAGAGAGAGTGCGAGAGAGAGAGAGAGAGAGAGAGAGAGAGAGAGAGAGAATCACAGCCATTGTGTTGGTGTGGCATCTGCCAGTGAACAGGGTGAAAATGGTTCCGCCTCTCATTTATTGATGGTGCCCCCTTTGTCATTAAACTCTGAGCACATGAGAGCTTGTTCTTCGCACAGGCAAACACAAAAGGTTGCCTTAATGCAGGCACGTATTCCCTTGCTGTACCTGAAAAGTAAAAGAGGGCTTTAATAGGTGCACCTCTCTCTCGGCCTGGTATTTATAGCATCCTTTCAAGATAGCACGATAACACCAAAGTTTTAGTTTGGAAAAGTCCTTTTTGTCAGGTCAATCAATGGGATATTAGGCCAGCACATCTTTGGGGTTCTTTTGGAATGTCTCTCCGGATCGTGATAGATTATGTTCTGCGAAGGATATATATTTTAGGCAATATGTGAGTTTTCGAGGTCTTGGATGATTGATGGGATGACAGCGTGACGGTGTAAGAGAACTCCGTGTGCCTGCGGATGGATGTTCAGACATAAAAGCCTAGCACGAGACGCTCGTCTGGGCTCCACTAGCAGGTACCCGTGTATTCTGAGTGGCCTTTGTCTCCGCACACAGGTGCAGCAACAACCAACAACCTGGCTTGTTTGGGCACCAGCAATAGGCTTATATAAGCCCATTGTCAGGGCAGCGTAGCGGCTGGACAGCTGACAGACAGAGGAGAATGGCAGCGATCGGGCGGGGTGGTTGAAATGACAGGGACAGCTGCCAGGTGAGAGAGTTACGATCGCCCCCGGGCGTTGCAGGGGGCCGGGCAGAAGCCCAGGCGCAAACAGCCGGAAGTCTAATCTTTTTTTTTTCTCTCTCACAGAGGTTATGCAGGTGACGGAGACGGAGAGTTATCTGTGACAATGTATCCACAAGAAAAAGAAGAGGCAGAAAAAAAGAAAAGAAAAAAAAAAGATTATAATCCCTCCTGACATTCGGAGCAATTGACAGTGATCCCTTTTTAATTGGGCTCCGTCTACTGTAGGTCGTTAGGAATCTGGGTACAATAAGGTGGGTGGCATTTCAACGTGCCTGTTCATCTGAGGGGGAGAGCTGTGTGGCCTCCGCTCCAATAGCCGCGCGTCTATTTAGAGGAACGCTAAGCAAAGCAGGGAGGGAGAGTTCGCCGAACACCATCCCACGTTCAGAAAGCCCTGGTAAGCCCACAGTGTCTGTATGAGACACTTATCGAGATTCCAGCAAGTAGGACCTTTCTGAAACGTCTTTGGATTTAGACGTCTGAGCGCTTTTACAACATAGAGTTTAAAAGAATAGGTAGGAGAGAGTAGACTGGGCATTTAGGGGGCATTTTAGACCGGCGTCTGCCAGACTAGCATGATTTTGCTGAGCCATGCCTTCTTGTAACGTGGCAGTGAGCCAACTGCCACATTTATGCATCGTTACTTCCAGGTCTGGTTCGAAACGGATCTCTGGATCACGATATGCTTTCTGGCCTGTATTTCGATCCTCGTCCCTTGTGACCCTGAGCGCTCGTCTTTGCTGTTTGAATTCAGGCACGTGCACTGTGGCTGCTTTCATTTTGGCGGTGATAGGCTTTCGCACACAGCCACGCTGGGAGATGAGCGGGCGGAAATGAGCAGTGTGCGGCCAGACCTCTTCTCTCGTTTGCTTTACCGTTGAGTTGTCGGCCCTAGTTGAGGCGTCGGCCTTTTCCCTGGGACGTGTTAACATTGGGACGTGTTAACGTGTTAACTTAGGGCGGATCGACGCCGACACACATCTCCGTGGCCTCATCGAGAGTGGCATTGATACGAGGGCGGTGCCGGTGCCACAATTAATCAGCTCATTTCTCATTTAAATGTCTGCTCCTTTTTCCCGTGTGCCTTCGATATCGATCTGCTAGACTGTGAGGCACAGCCCGCCCCCTTCCTGGCCTGCGCGTGCGCACACACACACACACACACACACACACACACACACACACACACATGGAATGAGTCACCAAAGCCACAGCCAGACAGGGAGCGAGGTGCACAGCTCCCACGTTCCTTATTGATCCTGAGGCCTTGATTGCCTTGTTCCCAATTAGACTGCTTCTCTGGCTGCCCACAGTGGCAGGTCCCAGCCCAAATCTCAGGAGGGAACAGCCGCTAAGGGGTCTAATGAGGACATTGCGTGAAGCACACAGGTACCTGCTATTGACTGCTGTCTGTTTCGATGCAGCCATTTTAACGGGCAGCAACCCAGCAATTTGAAACCTTCTCTTCTGACATCTTGCGACCTTCCAGAATAGGCTGCAATCTTGGGATAATACGAGTCTGATTTAGGGTTAAAGGGAGTGGACTTTTAAAAGCATTATCCCACAGTGCAAAGTAGAGCACACGCAGGTTAGAATTCGTCTCAACTTTGCATGCTGCCCCTTTCATCTAAACAAAGACGGTTTCACCCTCTGCTGCGTGCATCTGTCTTCTGGTTGGTTGCTTGGACATTTTATTCATTTTATGGGCTGGCCATGATTGGCTGTTGCCCATTTTATGGGCTGGCCATGATTGGCTGTTGCCCATCTGTTTGGTCCGGCCAGGGAGGCAGCTCATTATTGGGTTTGCTCCGTGCCCGTGGGTCTCGGCGGGGAGGCCACTCAGCTATCAACCCGAGCTGTGGGAAGCAGTTCCCCCCCATTCCTCACCCTGCCAGTGGACCGCATGCACGGTGCCAGGAGGAAGCAGCCGGAGCGGTCGGTGAAAGAGAATAACCACTGTCTGCTGCTCAAGCAGTCTGGTTCGTTTCATCTCCGCAAGGAGGACAGTCCAGTCTCATGTGTGTAACATCTGACAGCATTGTATTATTTGTTTGTGTGTGTTTGTGTGTGTGTGTGTGTGTGTGTGTGTGTGTGTGTGTGTGTGTGTGACAGGACCTGGTCGGCAGCGCTCCGCCTCAGAGGAACTGGAAGGGGATAGCCATCGCTCTACTGGTGATCCTCATTATCTGCTCCCTGATAGTCACCTCGGTCATCCTGTTGACCCCGCGTACGTACACACACTTACTTGCCTGCAGATACCCCTTCACACACACACACACACGCATGCCCGCACGCACGCAAACTTACTACCGCTGTACATTCAGAAGGCAAAGAAAATAACCGCAGCCACTCACTTTTTTACAGTCAAAGCCCATCTGTTGTGCAACACACTGCAACACCCACCCACTCACCGCAAAGAGCGAGACGTCGCCGCCGTACAGGCAAAGAAAACAGACTGTCCTATGATGTCGCACATGTTGGTCAGGGTGGCGCAAAACGTTGCTCAATCACACAGACCCACCAGGCAAGCATCTCCGAGTTCGACGGATTCCGATTGATCCGTCAGCAGTCTAGCAGGCCATTCCATTCCTGAAGCCCGGTTTTCATAAGCCAGTCGTGTCAGCTCAGAGATTACACTTTGGTGTTTCCTTTTTCTTTTGATTTTATTCCAGAGATGGCGAGGTCATCCTGTCGCTCGATAATGGCTCTTTATGTGTAATGTCGTCCCGCGCCGCTTAATGGAGATGATTATGCAGTAATAGCGGCAGTCATTTGTCAAATTGGCGCGGCATCCGAGGTGCCATTTGGCTCCCTTGGCTCTCGGAGACACGTCGTCTCGTCGGGGCGGGGGGGGGGGGGGGGGGGGGGGGGG
>JAVQIZ010128968.1:0-12825 GCA_036023535.2 Galaxias brevipinnis | reverse complement strand
ATGATTATTATTATTGTTATTATTATTAATATTATGGATATTATTATGGATTTTATTAGTATTATTATTGATTATTATTATCATTATTATTAATAGCAATTCATTATTCCCCCCATTGTATGCCAAATTATTATAAATTATTGTAAAAAACAAACATATTATGCTTGTGCTTCAACCCATTTTACAATAATGTGGTCCAATATTTTCATTCTCGGATTTAAGAATTTTTATGTGTTTATGTATGTTTTTGTTCTTCATTGAAAGGCCATCATTTATGAGGGACAAGACAAGAATCCCGAAATGTGCAGAGTTCTTCTTACACACGAAATTATGTGCAGGTAAGCATTATTCTTACACTTTATTGCCATCTTTATTGCCACAATTTGACACTTGTTGTGTCTATAAACAAAACTTAGTTTACTGACTTCCTTATATTGCATACCCTCAAGCAGTTCAAGCAGTGTGGATTCCTAAATCTTACAGTATACTTTAGACTGATATTGACCAAGCAGTGGTATCAATATCTTAACTACACCATGTCAGGGATAATTATATACAGAATAAACAATGACACAATTGTTATTATTGTTTTTATTGCTGCTTATACCTACAATGCACCATGCGTCATGTAAACCCATAATTTTGCTTTGTTTATGCTCCTGTTGCACATTGCTCTCCCTCTGCTCGGCCCCTTTTTTAACACTGTCAGTTCTTGGTTGATCCCACCTGTCATCAATGACCAGCCAGCCTTTTAGAGCCATTTAACCAAGTAAATCTCAACCTCTCATGTTCCACTGCTATTCAACAGTGTCATTGATACTAAAAGGAAAAACGCCTTTTGTTGTTATTGTTGAGCTCAGCTTGAGCTTTGTGAGAATTGAATTCGGATACTGTCGGTTAACCTCGCCTTTGTTGCACCATTGCATTGTTCAAGTTGCTTGTTGAGAGCAAGTACAGCATGTGAACTGAGGATGATTTGTCTTTTGCTATGCATGAACTCATCACTCATGCTCAATTTATACATGCATCCATCACTTATTTGTGACAGGATGAATATGCCTGGGCTTTGGAGGCAATTTTTTTTTGTCACTGGTAAAGTGCATTTTGCTGTACTATAAGGCATGACTTAAGCTACTCCGTATTATCAGCCAAGAACACATAACATATGAGCGCTTCATGTGCATAATCTTTTGCCAATTAATTTTTATTTTTAGTCCAGAGGAAGCATATTTCTTTACAGCAATTTAATTACTTAAATTTGCTTTATCTTATCAAACCAGCTCTACATTTTCAAGCAACGATATAGAAAATATTAACTAATTATCAATTAAAAATTATAAAGTGGATTTATTGTTCAAATTAATTGAAACGCATAACTTGTCTTTACCCATGTATGTTATTTAATTTCACGTGGAACCTTCTGCGTCATTTTGTGATCTATCAGTATCATGAAGTATATATATATATATATATATATCTGAAAGTATAAGCTTTGAAAAAAAATGGTTGAAACATGTGGTGAAAGATATATTAGTGCTTTTGAGGCCATAATTGATAAATGCCCGACAGAAAATATTGGTTGAGGGTGGCATCTTGCATCTCCCCCAGAAATAGCAGCTTGGCAATTAGAGGTAAACAAAAGCTGAAGCTGTGAAAAGTGACTCCCCTGCCTCCTGGCCCAATCCCCATCCCCTCCCCTCCAACGCTTAGGCAAACAGCACAACATGTTGTTTTCCTCCTTTTTAGCATCTATCAGCATCAACGGAATGGCTAGATTTGGTTGAAGATAGTTCATTCCATTCGTGTTCTTAGCCCAAAATGTCCCATATATGCATATTACGAAAGTCATTTCAGGTCTGCTAATGCTATGCAAAGCACTATTGTTGTTTTTCATTTCAAACACACTTTCTATTTCCCTAGCCGGTGCTGTGACAAGAAAAGCTGTGGAAACAGGAATGAGACTCCCTCAGACCCTGTGATCATCGACAGGTAGGGCGGCATATTTGGTCTACTCTGTACATTTGTCACTTGGATACACTGCATGGATATGAATCAGCGAGAGTGTGCAAGCAACACGGTGAATGAACGAGTGAGTGACTCAGAGTCAGTCGGTTAGTCAGGGAGGGGGGATGGGGCTGATACTCTCCTGTGTGTTTCTGAGCTCACAGGTGGGCTGACTATGCCCTTATGGTCCACTCAGTGGGAACTGTGAGAAATTCTCGGTGTGAGTTGTTGAGGGGCGTCTTTCCCAGGTACCTGCGCTCTGAGGGGCGGTCACCACCTGGATGGGGTTTGTTCAATCACAGGTGTTTCAATCACCGGAGGATCACGCTGGGAATACTCTTAATCAGGGGAGATGATTTTGAGATGAATTTTTTAGGGGGCTCATCGTCTTTGTTTACAGCAGTGGGTGTTTACAATATCAATAGTTGATTAATTTTAGAGCAAATTGGTTCTGGTAGTAATATACATTTTGTGTTGTCTTATTTGGAATCTTTCAGGTAGATGGATGTTAGCGTTGGCCACTATTTTGTATTCATCAAAGGCAGAATGTATGTCCTTTTACAGCTACTGACTTTCTCTCAGTGTATCACTTTATTTCAGACACCTCAATCTCCTTATTCCAAATATGTGGTGGAGCGGGCATATATCTGGGGTGAGCTGGGGTTGGGGTAAGGGGTGTAGCTTCAGCGTTGATCTCAGTGTAACTCTCACTGTTGAGAGGGTAGAGTCAGCAATGCTAATGTTTGACTTGCCGGAATCACTGTTTGCTTAGCAGAGAATGCCTGGTATCTGACAGAGGGGACAACTCTCTTATTAGTAATCAAATAGGGTTGAGCAGTTGTTGCCGCCACTCCACTCCAGCGGCTTCTCATGCATCAGGAAGTAGGAGCTGGCTGCCCTGGGAGCCTGGATGGATTACCACAGCTACTGCTGTCTGAACTCTCTCTCTCCCTCTCTCTCTCTCTCTCTCTCTCTCTCTCTCTCTCTCTCTCTCTCTGCTCAGTTTGTTATGATGTTGTTTCCGCTGCATTACAGTGGTTATACTATGAAAAAGTAATGCGAACATAAGACAGTTTATCAAAACGAAAATTTTATATAATTTTATTTAATTCCCCACTTTTACTAAAACTCTTGTTAGTGAAAGATTGATATTGTTCATGGGGGCGTGCAACATGCAAAGATGTACAAAGTCTTAGTCTCATTTCCGCAGCTTTCATGTTTGCTTTGTGTTGCTTCGCCGCCTTTTGCTGCATAGACTTTCACACTGCATTGTACTACAGTCTGTGGGACAAAGCATGTAACATAAGTACAATACGCAAACTGAATGCACTGAGAATTAAAGTCAAAAGAAGAGGTAGTGGGAAGAGAGCTGTTAAAAAGAAAAGGGAAAAAGAGGAGAGGCGGATGGATATTGTAAGCTCAGCTAGCTCAGAGGAGGCTCAGATTTTCATTGTGACAAGTCTGAATAGAAGTAAAGTATCCATTTCCTTGCACAATGAGTGGCTCTGTTGAATCACAAAAGCATATGTTCCTCATTAGACCCTCCCATTGTCTCCATGTCGTAACTATGAGCCTGTCAGCTCACTCTGGCAGAGCCACAGCATACTTCCCATTGGCTGAAAGAGGGTTGCAGAGAGGGATGCTCTGAAAGGTTGCCGGCTTAACGTAGACATAGATGTCATAAACAAAAAAATACAGGCACACATAGACATCGGTATGTGGCTATTTGCCAAAATGATCTTGCCTTTTACCACACAAAACAAATACGTTTTCAGTTGAAGCAACCATGTTCCGCATTCATTTTTCTTTTACACAAATTATTAGAGTCACCTGTGCTGTAGTTGCTGCTGGCTATGACTGATTATTTCCAACAGAGTAGAACAGAGTGCAGGGGAAATATCGACTAGAGGTCTCATTGTTGTGGATCTCCTCAGACTACTGTTACAGGGTTAAAACCAGTTAGCCCTGCCCGCTTGCCAGTCACAGTTCCTAGAGAAACAGTAGCATTGCCCAACCTTAAAAAACAGATTTGGAGTGAATCATTGATGGCATTCGTTCGCTGTAACATTTTCCCAGATGGCACGAGGGGAAAGCGCACACAGCTAGCTGGCATCTAGCAAGACATTAACTGGCATTCCCATGGATCTGGCATATCCAACGGAGTTTGGGAAACTTATCATTCCAAATGTGTCCTATTTTCCGGCGGTCAAGCCAGAGACATCTGTTTACCCTATTTTCTCAGAGTTTTGATACAGATTTTTCAGTCAGATTTTTTAAGTGGAAGGATTCTCTTTATAAAAAGTCCATTACATGTAGGCCTAACAGCTGTCGCAAAGTTTCAGCACTGCTTGGCTTTTAAATATTTCATCACTTACTTTTGATGCCATTGCATTTTTCATTTTCATTTTTTTGGATGAGAGAACACCCTATTTTTGCATTTAATGTTTTCATGTGTTGTTGGGGGGATTTGAATGTCTCATAGGAGATTTAGTAAATCGAACATGTGAAATAAAATTATATTGTATTGTTAGGTAAATGTGTTTTTCCCTTCAAATCAGGAAATGAAAATGTAACTTATGGATCTGACAGAAACAGAGACACTGATTGTATTTCATGGTATCATTATTGCTGTGACTACAGCACTTTGCATTTGCTTATAATCATATATCTTCGTTTATGTAATTTATGATGTCACTTCTTTTAGCTAATGGTACCTTATTGTAAGTAGTACGTTTATTCAGGCTGTAGTTTCAGCCTCTGGAGTTATAGTGATGAGGTGCCCAATATCTGATTAGGCGGTTTCCCCATTTACATTATGTGCAGAGCAGAGGAGAGCCAAACATAACTCAATTTGTGATGACACTCCAAGCCTGGTATCTGTCTTCACTCTCTTGCGTATTGACTTTGTCTTCTATCCTGTGAAAGATTAGATACATTGTTCAGGCTTGCACATGGATTTTGTAATAAGAAGGCACATGGTGTTGAAAGAGGAGAAAAAATGACTCATTCTGGCGGTCAGAGTTCAAAGGTTATATGTCCCTCTGAGGGGATGCGTGAGATTACGACTGAAAAGCCAGAAAAGGCCGTGTACTTCTGGAGCGCACGCTGTTCATACTATGAATTTTGAATCTAATGTATGTTCATACGGCTTAGGATCCCATGTCAATTTATGCTCCCGTTGAAAAAAACAGACTGTGGAACAGACCATAACATGCCAGCTCTATTTATTGCTGCAGAAACGGCACTCCCTTTCACTTCCTGTCACAAAGGTCAAAGGGCACTGACCTTTGGAGTGCCGCACAGCCACTGAATAATTCATGACATCGACGTGTATTTTTTTCTTGTTGTTTTTTGGGTCAGCACACATGGTTGTGCTGTGGGAGGCTTTTATTCATTTAGCTCATTTATAAAGGCCTTTCCGCACCTGTTCTTGTGTTAATGCAATTACATTTTGGCCTAATGTAAATTTTGCTTAGCTTTCCGTTATGTCCCTCATTAGCGAGCTGTATTTTCTAAATGACTTTGCGTTATCGTTCATTTACGGAACACCTACGAGGTCATTTCCCAGAGTGCACTTGCTTGTTTTTCCGTGTTGTTTACCAGCAAAACAAAAGGCTTCTGCTTCTGACCGTCGCACTTGTGGTTTCTCTGCCTTCTAAGAAACAAATAGGAAAATTGGTGTGCTCCCATCTGGTTTTTGCAAAACCCTGATTACTTCCAAAAGCTGAGCAAATGCCAGTATTTATAAGGTCAGCTCTTTCTGTGGAAATGTGATGTAAATGAGAATCAGCGAAAGGGGACATTAAACAAAATTAAATTCATTGTCTCTTTTAATGTCATTTACATTTTTGGCTAAGCCCCGGTCTGTCAAAGAGGATTTCTAAAACCATTTTAATTACATATCAGCAATGGAAAAGAGGGCGTGTTTTCAAGGAGCTTGCTGTTTTGATAACCTGCAACGAGGGAGCTGTTTATGAAGCATCTAAATGACATGTTTTCCCTGCATCTTCTTCCAGCCATAAATGGGAGTGATGCAACAGAGGGGTCACAGCCGTGCGCTGTTGTTGTTATTGAGAGTGGAGTGCTGCAGGTGTTGCTGCTAGATCCTTTGCATCATTCTGTTAAACAGTTTGACTGGTGCTGGATGTAGTTTTGAAGCAGCGCAGTAGAGGAGTCGATTAAAGCGGCCGCTGTTAAAAGAACAGCCACATTCGCTCTCCCTTTCTCTCTCTCTCACATATTACGCAAGGCACTTGCAAATTCAACATACACACACACACAGACACACACACAGACGCACATGTACACACACACACACACACACACAGACGCACACGTACACACGAAAGCACGGTCCATGTTCATGGCTCAACAATATTTCCATCCCAGTGTTGTGTTTACGGCTGTTCTCGGTGTAATTCGTTTGACAGATGTGAGTTTCTGACACCCGTTGAGAAAAAGGGGAGAATAACTGCCCACTCCTGCCTGGGCCAGAGTGATGTTTGAGTGAAGCCTGTCTCCTCCTCCGCCAGAGTAGGAAGAGCAGGAAGTGTTGAGAGTGAAAGCTGTACTTGGCAGCTCTCTGTTGGCTTGCACTTGCCGAAAAATGAAACCCAGACCCTCTGTGCAGCCCCAGAGCCAGAACCTCCCTCTCCCCCGCTCCAACATCCAGGATTGGGTAATACTGTTCACTAAGCAAAACATTACCTCAAATTATTCTGCCCTGTTTTCTATTCCCTCCTCCCTCGTGACGGTTTTATCGCAGTTTGTAAATGTCAAGACACGTACAAAGACGCACAGTATAAATGATATTTTCCAAATTATGCTCTCATGTTTGGGTTCACATGAGTGGCGGCTGAACGTATCGTGGTGCCTGGTGCTCCCCGGGGAGGCCCACCTCACTGGGGCAGGATTCCCCAGTGGCATCAGCTAATGGCAAGACTTGACAACAGCAGAGAAGCCGGGGGTGTTGTGTTTTACTAGCGCTGAGCAGGGGTGATGACTTTAACATGTGTGCACAGAAAGAAGGAGATGTGTGTGTGTGTGTGTGTGTGTGGGTGGGTTTGCGTGTGTGCATGGCGTGTGTGTGTGTGTGTATGTGTGTGTGTGTGTGTGGTGTGTGTGGTTTGCTAAAGAGAGAGGTGTGCGGTGCGAGAGAGTGGTGTGGGCCAACAGAGCGACGAATTCGGCTCCAGTTTGACGGCAGTGAAAGAGGAAACATGGTTCCACATGTGTTGAGAAAGAGCAGTCCATCTGTCCGTGGAGACAACCCCTCCCCTTTACCACCCCTACCCTTCGCTCTCCCCCTCTCCCTCTCTTCCCCTTTTCTCCTCTCCCTCTCTTTTTACTCCCCTGGTTCACTGTGCTGACAGAAACAAGGCCAGAGCTGGGTTGATGGGATGAAGGCTGGGCCAAGAGCATCACTGGCCCTTGCACTCACACACACACACACACACACGCACGCACGCACGCACGCACACACAAACACACACACACACACACACAAGCATTCACACATGCACAAACCCACACGCACACACACACACATACGTGATTGCGTGTGGGCATATATAATATACACAAAGCAACGAAAAGGTTATTACAGATTTTTTCTTGTGTTTGCATTTGTGTGCTAAAGTTTTATTGCCTTCCACTGCATTCATTGACTCAAGCACAATACAAATGATTTATTTGGTATTGTGAAAGACAACACTCTTTATAAGATTTTTTTTTTCTCCATGACACAGTGCAGCAGCAGAGCAATAGTCCTGCACAGTGGAATTCTTACATTATTGAAATTAAATTTAAACTAAATAAAATATGTTACTTTACCTCAAATATTTAACAGCTCTCTTTTATAATTAAACTCTTGCTGTTTTGAAGATGTTGTTTGGTTTCTTAAAGCATTAATGACGCAAGGGCCTCCTCAAACAGCCCTGGATTCTATGAATCGCATTTAGGTCACACTGTACACACACTTTTGAGGCTTTTTTTTTTCTTTGAAAAAGAGTCTCCTTTCTTTCTCTTGGCAGCTTCTCACTCCCATTCAATCCTTATTACGTTCCCCCTAATTGTCAAACAAACTGTTGGGTCAACCTCAGTCGTATCTGGCCGTAAAACAGCACATTAGGCCCTGGTGAGGGATATATGTGCTATTTCATCGGAGACGGAGTAATGCTGGGGTTTATGGTTAAGTACCAGTTCACGCCCACGCCATTTGTTTCACATTAGAGTAGAGGTTTTGTAAATCAGATCAATATGTTCTCTGAGATGTGATTCCTCGCCGGGATCTCCCTGCTCGTTCTTTCCTTCAGTATTTTTCTTAGGGGACTAGTTGTCGATGCACACTCTCTCACAAACCCCCCCTCCCCCCCTTCCCCGATAACTCGCTGCCTACCCACCCTCTGTCCTCTCTCTCCCTCCCTCTCTCTCCCTCTCTCTCCCTCCCTCTTTCCCCTCCCTCCATCTCCACCTCAATCTATTTCCATTCTCTGAATGTAGCAATTTGTAGTGTGACACGGCCGAGATTAGGATGGGAAGCAGTCGGAAGATTTCATCGGACATGGTCCTGCTCCCACTGGTGTGAGGTCACAGGACAAAGATGGGGGAATTCTGGGATAGGGTCATCAGTTACCTTGGGGAAACGAGCAGGTCTGCTGGCTGTTCGTCTGGCCCCAAGGGTGCTGGGATGTATTGGAGCAGAAACCCCTGAGAAGAAGCCCTGAACCAGTGTCATTTATTAAAAGTGACAAGTTATTTCTAACTATAGCTGTTTTTATTGTTTTACAATGCTTTGGTTTGGAACAGTGCCCCTCTGTTCAGGAGTCATGAACAAGTGATGAATGCAGCGCGTGCCCCTGTTTCTGTAGCATATACACATCCTGCATTCACATGTGAACATTTTGCATTCTGTTTTATAACGGCTCTTAGGTAAAACAAACATGTAACTTCAAAAAAAAAAAAAAGTAGAAAGTTCCATAAATGAATATGATCACCTCTATGAAAATATGGCAGCGTTCACCAGGGTGCTGGAGGACATTTGTTTTATAAATGAGTAACAGCCTACAGCACCTATCTCAAGCCTGACCTCCTCATAATCCATCCCAGCCGTTCCCCAGAACATGACCACAAATGTGGTCGTGTGTGAGAACCAGAAGTGGAGCTGCAACGTCTGTTTTAGTGGACGAGTCGGGACCGTTTCCCTGTATTTTGTTGTTCCTTATAGGGCTCACACAAGATCCGTCACAATTATGACTATTTATGCAGTGAGTGACCCCCTCTGCATTCTGTGTCCGCAAGGTACGCGGACTCCCCTTCCACAGCCCGCCCCACCACCGCTAATGATATATGACAGAAATTTCCTTGTGCTGGTTCAGTGGCAAGAAAGGTCCTGGCTAGTCTATACCAATCCATCTGACTTATGTTCCCATGTCTTGAATTACCGCTTGATGGAAACCTGCTGTGGGCTCCTCTTGCCAATTGAAATCAGATCTCCTTCCCAGCCCGGCGTGTTATTGATCCATATTCAACACCCAGGCTGCCGATCGATCAGTATTGATTTACAATAAAAAACACTCCTCTGCTTGTTCAGCAACGCGTTCGATACTTTCAAAGAAAAGGAATCTGCATTGTTTCTTTACCATGCAGTGGCCAGCGGTATTAATGTGTGAGGATTTATTTCGTTTAAGGAGAGGTAAAGCAAGCCTTGGCCACACAGAGCGTTTCCACCCTCAGCCAGGTGAGACTAACCAGTAAAAATGGTTTTAGCAGGATGACAGTTCTATAAGGACTCCCTCATTTCTGAGTTAATTCACATCTGTACTGCAGTGGGGGAACGTTTAAACTTTCAAATCAAGTTCATCCGAAAAATTGACATGGAATGTTAAAAGTGTGGGATCAGCCATGTGCACGTCAGCTTGATTTCTGCGTGTTGATAAAATGACATGACTTCCCGTGGCTTTAATATTAATTGGCCACTCTTTTTCTCATTATCCCGCCCTCACACATAGACGTGGGTCAGCAATACGGCCTAGTGCAGAGCAGAGCAGGGCAGGGCCAGAGAGAAGCATTCTGCTCCAGTCCAGATCCAGCTTGCTCCGCGTCACGTCTTAGTCCTAATCTGTGGGACTTCCTCCCCTCTGCCAAATAACCGTTCCCATCCAGCAGGTCCCAGCTCCGGCCCAGACTGCCAGACATCTGAAAGTTATTATCCCCAATCTCTGACATCCAGGAGTTTACAGTTATATAATGATGGGGAAAACCACATGTCCCCGGGGGTTGAGAACATTTTTGAGATGCTTCCCCATCTGTTTTTGGGGAGCTGCCTGTTTGGGCCGAACCCCTAAAACAGGACAGGAGGACTGCAAGTTCTTTTTTTTTTCATTTTTTTTTTTTTTTTCATTTCCATTTGATACTGAACCAAGAGAGCCAGTCTGGCAGTCATTACATGGTGTGATAAAGCAAATCCAATTGGGTTGGGCTCCCTCCACGCTCATTGCCGGTGGCACCCGCTCCCTCCCTGGCCGCCCCCAGTCACTGTGTAAGTGCTGGCTGTTTGTTTGTCCTAGAGAGGCAGGCTGGGGGGCTAATGCAGGCCCAGGGCCCAGCCAGGTCGGAGGCGACAGCAAACCCGAGCTGCCTGGTGTATCCGTGCTCCCTCACCGCTGGCTGGGCCTTGTTTGGACTGCAGCTCCGGTTTGCTTTCTTAGAGGGAAGCTGAGCCCCTGTAATCACTGGGCCCTTCCCTCGGGTGGAGAACATGGCGGAGACCATGGGAGTGATGACATAGGCCCACAGAGGCCTGGCCCTGTCCAACCCCTGCTGCTCTTTGTCTGTTTATTTTCTCTTCTCATTGTATGGTTTCAGTCACACTGTATTATGTTCCCGCCTCATGCACGTGCGTGGCCACTCACATGTGATGAGGTGTATGGCGTAAATCTGACGGCTTTGTTTTTGCTAATAACGCGGGGGGATTACTGACTTGCTGACCTCAGCCTAATCTTTATTAGTCTGTTAACCATTTCTGGTGGTTATGAGACAGGCATAATTGATCTGATAGCAGAGAGACAGGCATCGACAGACATAACATGCTCGCGTAGTCAAAAGCCAAACAGCTCAAAACAAGCCAGGCACCCATTTATATTTAATGATAAGACGAATTCTAAATGCCAAATTCTCTATTCTCTCATGATTTTATAATTTAGATATTTCACCATTTTCATATTACCTGCTACAAGAAAATGTTTTATTCAACGTGCTCGGTGATGTTTTGTTGTGTTATTGAAATGGGTTGTCGATTCAAATAGAGTTAACTTGGTGGGCCAATCTCATTGTATCCAGTGGAGAGTGAAAGCCATCTCAGCAGCCTAGGCTCCCCAGAACACACACACAGAAATTGAACGAGGGCGACAGAGAGAGAGAGAAAGAGAGAGAGAGAGAGAGAGAGCGAGTGCCTTCTCCAGATGGAGATCCCAGATAAGGGGGGAAATGTCCGGGCCCTTTTCCAGAGATTCCATAATGGGAATCTACCCCTTGCTTGCTTATTAAGTTGTGCACACAAGGAGGAGTGAGGAAGGAGATGGAGAGCAGAGGAGATAAGGCCGGGCCGAGCGAGACGGACCACCGGCACGCCGTCACCCCACTGTTGTAAGTGTCAAAGCCACGCTGTCAGAGAAATCACAGGTCATGGGGGTAGATGATTGTCAGAGGGCCGCACTGATATAAGGCCTCCTTTCTTTTTTCCCCTCTTTCGCGGCCTCCGCAGAGACACACAATGAGAATTGTTTTTGTTTTCCGTTCAAGAGCGAGGGAGTCCGACGCAAAGGTCGGCAGGGTGGAACCCGGGGGTCGTTAGGCCCTGACCTCCATGGTACCTGAGTAACCTCACATGGCTAAGCCATTTCTCAGGTTCTCCAAAATGGTGGTGAAGGGGGGAGGGGGGTTGTTGGGTGGTATGGCTGGAGGGGGAGGTGGAGGGACCAGCCATCTATCAGCGGCGGCAGCCTACATGAAGACAGCGCGCCGGCTACCGCTGGAGAGCAGAGTGAGACGGATAGGCAGGAGCCCCTCATACGTAACGCGGCCAGCATTGAGGTAGACACCGCTGAGTGTTATGGATGTTCCCCGCTGACCTCTTTTCCAATGAGACCGCAGTCGTCCACGTTGTGTCACGCTGTGTCTTTTATTTTGTCACTGTGTTGTTTAAAATGTATGGTTTACCTCTCTCTGTACAGTGTTGAACGTGGCACTGTTTTTATTTTATTTTACTTTTTTTTTTTTACAAATTTGATTTCTTTTCTTAAAGACTGTCTACTATCGCGGTTCAAATTTGTGGATTTCATTTCTGCACACTCTCCGTTTTAAAACAGACATCTATAAAATGTGTTTCAGCTATATAACTTAAGAGAAGAGCTCTGAGGTGGTGTTTCATTCCAAGAGATTTAGCTGTGTACAGATAGGCCTGCCATTTTTGTGAAACCACATTCATGATTCTTTTATTGTCGATCAGCCATCGCCCCCTGTTTTCCTCTGTGGGAAAAAGGGGAGTCTACAAAGTGGCTTTTTGTCGTTTGAGGGAAGTAAACTTCATCAGGTCGACGGTGAGGTGTGCTTCACATGTCACTCAGTCGAGCTGTCTCCTAATGAAATGCTGCATACAGATTTCTGCCTGCGGGCTCAGGGGGATAAGACCCTGGTAACAGAATGAAACAAACCCCTTCCCATTCCCCTCACTCACACACACACACACACACACACACACACACACACACACACACACACACACACACACACACACACACACACACACACACACACACACAC
>JAVQIZ010128911.1:0-13280 GCA_036023535.2 Galaxias brevipinnis | reverse complement strand
AGCACACAGAGTGCGTACATCTCTCCGCGATGCAGTCGCGCACACACCAACACACACACACACACACACACACACACACACACACACACACACACACACACAGACAGGTGAGTTCCACTTTACACACAGAGAACTTACAATAATAAGTACAGAGCCAGTAAATCCTGGCTGCACTCCTAAACACAGTCATAAAACACTGTCAAAGGGGCTCACCTTGTCCTCCAGGCGATCCCATGCTGTCCCGAGGGCCAGCTGCTCCTTGCTGGGATCAGAGATGCGCCTCAAGGCTGCTAGCAGAGGCACCGCGGGCCGCCGCTGCTCGCTAAAGGAGCTAGCAAAGGTTTGGAACGTCTGGAAACAACATTTAAAACAGGCAACACATTCATTTAAACATATATCATATATCAAAATTTTTACATATATAAACTTAAACATATCATTAAAGCATCTAATACAAACTTTTCATATACAAGCTTACATTATTTTTAATTTCTCACACATACAGCCTCCAATCTCACCCCTGCTTGAATTGTTACCTGATATTGCTCTGCATAGCTGGCCTTCTCTGTTGCAGCCCACCCCTCTGATAGCTCCTGATAGGCTTGATCGAGCCAGCAGGTGACCTCGCGAGCTCTCTGATTGGGTGAAGCCTTGAAAAGGACAAAGACACAATCCTTAAGCTAGGGTCATATCATCTCCTTGATGTTTAAGAGACTGATGGCCAAAGTGATAGATAGAGCATAGATTGAAGGTGAAGTATTGAAAGGGATAAGGGCATAAAAGCATGTATTGTAAGTGTATGTATTTATTATGTCATTAAACGTTGCTAGTGTTTCCTCTGCAGGCTTAAGTATGACTAGTTTGGTCCCCCAATTAAACAATCGTATAATGTGGGTTGGTGACAATGCACATACTGTACAAGATAGAATTTAGATGTACACATGATTGAATCAATATGCACAGCTTGCTTTTTTACAGATGCAGGGGGGGACAGTGAGGGCAGTGTAAAGTGTACCTGGTGCAGGGGGGAGAGAGTGATGGCAGGGGTGAAGTGGGACGGCAAGTTGACGGGGGAGAGAGAACACGGTTGGGCCAGAGAGTAGAGCTGCAGCAGGGAACATGTAGGAGAGGCACGATGGACAGATATGCCAAGAACATTAAGAAAATAAAAAAGGGTCGTAAGGACACAGAACATAAGATCTAAGACTAAAATCTGATATTTAGAAGGGATATCTACTGTATACACGGACCTGAAAATCCTCATCGGGCGTGGGGCAATCATTGGAATACTGGAGAAACTGGGCGACATAGGTCATGATAGATTTGTCATCGGGATCCCTTACGTCAACATCTAAGAGGAAACAGCTTAACTTATGAAATGCATGCATCACATGTAGACAATCACCATTTTAGGTTCCCCCGGATGAGTGGTTAAGTCATCCCAATCCTACTCATCACTCCATGTATAGTATAACAGCACTAAAATCTTCCTTTTCAAGTTGTCCATACGTTTTAAGTGTCTTTGAACTCTTTGTCACTGTGGCTTGGCTCACCCTGAGGCTCCAGAAGGCGAGGAATGTGCAGCTCCTGCTCCGCCAGATGGAACGCCTCCTCCAGGTTCTCCCTGTTCCCTCTGGACCGGGCCGTGGAGAGATCCACCAGGTCAGGCCTCAGAGAGCCCAGGATGGCCAGGAAGGCCACCCCACTGCACCAGCTGGACTTAAAGTCCTTCACACTGATGGAGCAGCCAGCCCTGGAGGAATACAACCAAAACAAATGAATGGCAAGAAATAAAGTGAAAAAAAATTAAGAAAGAAAGAAAGAAAGAAAGAAAGAAAGAAAGAAAAAAAGAAAGAAAGAGCCAGACACCATGGTAGAGCCAGAGAGGAAGTGGAGAGGACCCACCGTTGGCACTGTTCCCTAACCCACATCAGCAAGGCCTTTTTGGCGGACACACGGAAGCGGGTGTGGAGCGTGGGCAATCGTCCCACTAGGATGGGGCTGCACAGGGCAGGGCTACTGGAGCGGGAGTCCAGGCTGCTCAGGGAGTCCATGGAGGAGTGACGGGAGGAGAACGACAGGGCACTGGCCAACTCTTCAATCTGAGGCAAGAAGAAGGAATTCTCCAATTCTATTTAACATATAAATGTATAGAAGGCAAACATTTTATTAAAAAAGCGTATTTTTATTAGCTTTATTGTTTAACTAGTAGACTATACTCACATGGCAATGAAGGATAATGGTCCATATCAAACCAAGGATGATGGAGGGGCGTCCATCAATGATGTCAGAGATGTTGATGTTTACTAGTTTCACCTGTGCTCAGCAAAAAGGTTAAGTTGTAACCCCTGTCACATTTAAATACAATACATTAGCAACATGTATATTGGAAATTATTGCCTCTTACAGATTTTTTTTTCAGGAAATTTAGTGCAGTTTCAATGTTCCCCCTGTGCTGGAAGACACCATGGCCCCTTTCTCTTTTCTGTGGGAAAGAGAATGTTGAATTAATTGACTGATGCTCAGAGCGTTATACCCTGGATTAACTCACTATGGAATGGTGTTACAGAGAGTTAAACCCTGGATTAACTCACCATGGAAAGATGTTGCAGAGAGTTTTACCCTGGATTAACTCACCATGGACTAGTACTCAGAGTTAAACCCTGGAATATCTCACCATGGACTAATACTCTGGATTTAAACCCTGGATTAACTCACCATAGAATGATGTTACAGAGAGTTATATCTTGGATTAACTCACCATGGAGTGGTGTTACAGAGAGTTAAACCCTGGATTAACTCACCATGGAATGATGTTACAGAGGGTTATATCTTGGATTAACTCACCATGGACTGTTGTTACAGAGAGTTAAACCCTGGATTAACTCACCATGGAGTGGTGTTACAGAGTGTTAAACCCTGGATTAACTCACCATGGAATGATGTTACAGAGAGTTAAACCCTGGATTAACTCACCATGGACTGGCCACTCATCACCTCCAAGAGATCGAGCAGTCGAGTGCCATCCTTAAGATCGGAGAATAAGTCCAACACCGGACAGGGAGGGAACCTCTGTTAAAATAAAACAAAACATTACTTCCTCTACTAAAGGGATCAGGGTCAATTTAAGGCCTTATAAAGCAATGGAATAATTAAAACCCGCAAATTGAAACTGAAAGCAGAAACCCTTTTTCTATAACACTTCAGTTAGTAATAGAGTAGAATGACAGAGTGTAAAAGACAGAGTTTGCGATGGACCTGCAGAAAAAATGACAAAATAAATGGTACTTCTTCTAAATGTTGACAATTCCTGTCAAGGGCTGATCAACTGGGAAGACTCAAGTGCAGGGACAACTCATAAGATAAAGGCTTTAATTGATATATATTTACTCTAGACATAAAACAATGCACTTTAATCAGAGCCTAAACATACTGTCTTTGGCCACTATACTTTCAGCTTGCGTGAAAAATGTCCTCTGTAAATGAAGTCGAGTAAATACATCTTATATTGGAAAAATAATTTTCTTTGTGAAGTGTCTATGCATTCAAAACATTCAACCAGAGAGAGAGCATTCTGAATCTAATTGAGGTAAGTATGAAGCGTGTTTAGTCTTTAATAAATGACCTGAGGTAAGATGATGTGATAACAATACATAAATAGATATTATTATAGATCAGTCGTAATTACTGCATAGCTACTGTTAAGTGTGCCAGGCAGAGCGTAAAGGTTTCCTATCAGAATGTGTCAGAATGGCTACAGTAAGTCTGACAGATATTGGGCTAATGCAAGTGCAAAAGAGGAAATTAGTTGAGTTTAAAGCAAAACCATGTGGATGTGAGTTGACGAGGTGTGAGTAAGCTCAGTTACATGCTGTCCATGTGCTTCTTCTTCTGCACTATTTATACTCTAGCCCTGTCACAGGCAACTGAAGTCTCCTTGCCAATCAGGGCAACCGAGAGCGCTCTACCAGTCACTGCACTGTCTAGTGTCTGGTGTCTGCTGCCTGCTGCATGAGTCAGTATGTCAGAGGCTGTGAACCCTCTACCAGTCACTGCACTGTCTGCTGTCTGTCTGCTGCATGAGTCAGTATGTCAGAGGCTGTGTGGAGACGATTGACCTTTTGTGCCCCATCACAGTAGTGATGTCATAGATTTCAGAAGGAATGCCGAGGGGGATATATATGTACACTGTTGGTGTTCATGAACGGTTTAGAACAAAAAGATACCAATTCTACTTAGCACTAGAATTTTCAAGACAATGAACTACTGTAGTGGAATCCAAACCAAAATCAAAACTAAAACTGTAGTGTAAAAACATTCTTATTTTGATTAACACCAGATCTTGTATCAATGGTTGAGTAGAACAATGAGTTTGATATACAAAATAAACATTATTGTAACTTCACTAACCTTACACAAATATAAATGATCTAGAATGATACATTTGCTTGGTACATTAGTAAATGATACCTTTTCTATGTTGCTTAGAAATATTATGTTTTGTATATAGTGGAGTCAAAACTTAAAAATCTTAAAGAATCTAAACTTTCACTTTCCATAGACGTTTCCGACATACCTTGGACAGTTGAGCATTGATCCAGTTGGTAAATGTTCTTTTCTGAATCTGTTCCTGCTCCACTGTTTAAAACAACAGATGCATCACTGGCAGCACAATAATGAAAACATAGTTTGAATGTTTCTTGTGATCTACTGTGGTGTTAAACTGCAAGGTGGAGCTAGGATTCACACGCAGCATCTTTACATGTGTGGCACCTTTTAAATAACCAACTGTAAATAGATAAAGAAAGCAAGAAACTCAAACAGGAAATATTGAAAACCGTACATTGTATGATTATATGACCAGCAGGAAAAGACCCATATATCCCAGCATTATTGGCCTTGTGCTGTTTAGAGTATTTAGAGAGATTAGCAAAAAGCAGTGAAGCAGACCATTGTACAGACTCCTATGGTTTACAGCTCAGACACTTATTATAGATGTCTTGAATTGGAAGCTGTCGAGGCGACACTCACCAAAATGAAAAGACTGAGAGATCTCAGACTCCATTGGACACATACAGGCCTTAAAATAAATCTATTCTCATAATCTCATAATTTAACGCTAACCCTAACCCTCATAGTTGGTCATCTGGACCACTAAATTTAAAGCATCGCCCTGGAGCCATCAAGACTCCTCCCCAAGGCGATAGGCCAAAGTGATATGTTATACAGAATATGGCAGGCTCCAGGAGAAAGACAGATGCAAACACATTTACACAAAGTCATGCTTTCACACACACACACACACACACACACACACACACACACACACAGACGTCTACAAAGTTGGAAGTGGGTAAAGTGTATTTATTGCGTTAGATGATTGAAATATAACATAATAGTTTGTTCATCCTTATTCATGATCTAAACCAACGTAACTAATTTGCACAGGATCTAACATCAGACATAATTTGGCCTGCAGAAAGTTTAATTGATTAAATAAAAGAACAATAAAAATATTATAATATAACCTCCTAGCAAAACAATCAGAATCTTTGTAATTATGCAAGTTAAGCAAATCCAGTTTGTAGAAAGGTTTGAGGAAGTAAGTATGAGAAATAAGCAAACCTTACAGGTTTCATATTGGTTCTTTAATACTAATTATTGCATAAGCATCAGGATTACTGTGCACATCATGTCCTATATAAAATAAATGTATTTTTGGATACATTTTGGAAAATACATTTGGGATAGACAGCAACAAGACAAACGTGAAGACAGGGATCACTGCAGAATACTTCACAGTAACAGTACAACAAACATAAAGCGCTAACTTCAGCTCAAGGTTAATCTACCTTGGTCTTTTTGCTATGTACTCACAAACAATTTATTTGCTACTTCAAAAAAAAATATTAGAAAATATGGCAACTATTTTGTCTAGTTAATGACCGGACATCACACATGTTTAACGCTGCACTGGCTATTGCAACACAAACACACTTTGTGAGGCATAAGAATTTTCCGAAGTGGCTTATGGACTTTGGGGTCATAATAAAGTTGTGCAGGTCCTATTTCACCTCTAGATTTATCCTGCCTATATCAGCCCTACACAATTATATTTTTATTGTAGGCTACATGGTTTAATTTCCTGAGTCCAAGAATTAAATTGATAAGTAAACAGTGAATACAAAATCTAAATATTTAATCAATTGTCAAAAGACAACTTACCACCCTTAAACACATTAATTCTAAATTTTTTATCTACTAACAAATATTTACTCTAAATTAAATAACAAGCAGCTGGTATTTCAAACACAAAACACAAAAAGAAAGCATGGATTGAAAAAGTGAATTTAACAGCTGAATGAATTGCCCAACAGAAACTGACCTTGAAGTAGCATGTGAACATTGTAAATGTCCAAGGGAATGCCCCCATTGTCCAGAAGTTTGTCCTGCTCAGATCTGCCTGAAGCCATTCCCTCTGAATCCAGAGACAGTTAGCCTATGGAATTTTCTTGAAGCAAAAATGGCATGGATAGTCTTCCAACAGAGAGGTGTCTTAGTTTGACAGGATCTATAATTTATCAAGTCTTGATGATATACTGGCTAAACAGTTTTTAGCAGTAGAGTTACACCAACACCCACCAACATGAGTGCAAGCTAGTGCATGCAAACTTGCCACACACCCATCCACACACACGAAAGGAAATAGAAGTACATTTAAACAGACAGAGAGTAATGGACGTTTGTAACTATAGTACCTAACCTACATGCATAAAAATAGACTTCACATGGACAGTGCGAGTTGACAACATACCTGGGATGGCAGTAGTAAAAACCGTGGCACAAACCCATCGCCTAATAACGGACGACCTTGCCGTTCTATTTTTTTCTAGCTCTATTTCAACGGCTGGAACCCTGTGCCTGGCCACGGTGGAGAGGGAGTAAGTGGTGTGTGGTGTGTTCCATAATAATACTATAAACACTATGTAAAACCAACAATCATTATGCAGCTGTTTTCCCCAGCACACCCTGAGGTCTATTGCTATAACACCAAAACTGCCTCAGGATTTTGACTGTTGTCCCCCGTCATTCCTTTTGTGTGGCCTTTTATTCATTGATTTGCTTATTTTTTCCATTATTGCTCTGCATGTTTTAAGTCTCCTCTATCCCTGTCAAAGCACCTTCAAGTTTATTCCAAGTAATCTGTTGCCTCTCGTTAAGTACAGGCTTAGTGATCTTCTCTCATTCACTTTGTTACTTACCTTATCTCCTGTATGTCTCTGCTCCCAGATCTAAATCTTTCCTCCTTTGGCTCAGGGAATAATGGAAGCAAGGAGCTTGAGACCACCCAGCTTCACAGTGCAGTCCTTTCCAATGGGGCTCTGCTTGGCTGTCGATAAGAGGTCATCCAGCAGCATCAGCTGCAGTCCGTGTGCCAGGCTATGGGTCAAAGCCATAAAGCCTTATTGCCTCCTTCATTTCTTTCGTTCCCCAAGATTTCTTTGCAGTTTTATCAAATGGTCAAAAGCTCTACTTCACAAATTCCTATATGACATCCTCTGTTTTCTCTAGCAGCTTTTAAACTGTGCATTGGAGCTGTTCTAGTGTAATTTTTAAGTCTAAGTTAAAAGTCCCCCTCCAGTCATTTATAAAACATTCAAAATATTCTGCTTAACCGTATAAATCATGTCTGTTATGTTTTTTTTCTGCAAAATATGTGAAATTACCTTGTTAAACCCCTCAAAATTTAATATTTTCCATCTGCCTCATTAAAAATGTCAGAATCTGAGTCGCCCCGCTCCCCTCCACTGCCACAGTGCATACTTGCTCCTGAGTCACTCCGCCCATGAACGGCGGCTGGTTGAAAATGGTTGCTTAGAAAATTGTGATGTCACAAATCTGGCTGGTCTGAACTCACCCTGTCCTTGTTGCACTTCTGTTTTCAAAGCAGAAATGCTCAGCCATGGTGTTGGCTGCTTATTTTGTTCCTGGTATGTCTTGTAGCACATGAAAAACACCACAAGGACATGTTACCAACGTTCAAAACTTGATTTCCACTGGAGCGGGTCTTTAAGAGTCCCAAACCTTCTTTTTAATGAGTAAAGGCCACTTCACTTTTGGAACTTGGCTTTACCACCTTATCCCATTGTCTCTCAGTGCTTGTGTGTGCCTCCTTAATACAATTAGAGCTGCGGATGTCCTGTAGATTTTGGTTTGGCCCATGAGGTCTACATTAGACTTACTTACCTGACTTTTCAGAAAGTCCAGGTCAATGCAATGCTCCTGCATGCTTAAAGCGATAGTTCACCCATTTTCGATCTTTTGATATGTTTTTCATCATATACCTATGATGTATTTTAAACATAGTATCGTCATTTAGCATTTCACAATCAAACAGCAGAATGTCAAACGAGTTGAGAAAATGACTCTCTACTGTGTCATAGGATGGTCTTTCCTGAATTTTTTTAAATTACCTCCAGAAGAGAGTTTGCTGGGTTCTGAGCTTGAGAGGATCTGCTGAGAAGAATGGCAGAAATTCCTTAAATACAGCTGTGCCAAGCTTGTAGCGTCATACTCAAGAAGGCTGTAATGCTAAATCGGTAAATGGTCTGAACACTTGTGTAAATGTCATATTTCAGGTTTTTATTTTCAATACATTTGCAAATATTTCTACAAAAATCTGTTTTCGCTTTGTCATTATCTGGTATTGTGTGTAAAATGATCAAAACAAACATTTATTTGATCAATTTTAGAACAAAGCTGTAACGAAACAAAATGTGGAAAAAGTGAAAGGGGTCTGAATATAGATACAATCTGTCCCATTTGTAGAAAGTAATAGGTTTACTTTTTTTCACCAGCCCTCGCACCAAACCAACAAATACACATAAATAAATTAAAGAAAGCCCCAGTAACTTGCCTTCCTCTAAAAATGTTCCGAATTAGATTATATTCAGTAATCAATACTGCTTACCGCCTCTCCCTTTGCCTTCTGAAGTTATTACAAGATTCCTTGTAATACATTTAGGAGTGCATGTCAGATTTCATCACTGCTGAATCCTCCTACAGCCACAATACTTATGCCATACATTTACGGTGGTGTTCCTTTAAGCTCCATACTGAGTCATTAAACTAATCCTGTAGCCAACTCCACTAATGAAACCCTACCCTCACCCTTAGCACCTTTGAGTGGTTACGTTACCAAAGAGTATAGAAGCACGTCTATGTAAGTTCTTTGATGTTACTCTGCTATTTACCACGAGAGGTGCCCTTTTTTAACCAAGCCAGACGTAATCGCAGCCCCGGATACGTCTAGTCTGCCGGAAATACACAAGAAGAACAAATTCCCAGGAGTACTTGCGGCAAGTCAACGACTTTGAAGCAAAAGCATACACTTCGTGAGCATTGACCTTCTCACCGAGGTGCGTGAATCGAAAGGTGAGCTGGTATTCTGGGTATTACAATTCGTTTATTCACAGCAAATAAAGTGGATATGTTAACACTGAATAGTAGTAGAGGCACATTTTACGAAGAAGCAATGAATGGCAGATTTACCCTGGCAATGCTAGTCCTGTTTGTAGCAACACAAGGCGTATGATATTGATATATGTATGTATATGGACACGCTAACTTGCAAGTTGGCTTGTGTTAGCTTAATCTCTAAAGGCAGCGTTGGATTTCAACCTCAACTACAAGAACAATACACATTTTTACATAATGATGCATGTATTGATGATTTGTCAAGTTAAAAGTGAACGTAACGTTAACCATTCAGGTCAAACGCAAGGCCCAACTTTACATAACTATCATCGGCTGGCGTTAAGACAAGAAAATTGCGCTGAATCTGGTCATTAAGAAGTGTATGAAATGTCAAACTATCCTTTTCAGCATTTTCACTCAATGTAATGTTATTATTAATGTCACATAAGCAATGGACGATCTGCTAACTTACCTTTAGATTATGTGTAACGTAGGCTCTGTGTTCTACTACACAACAAAATGATATAAAGTGATATAAATTAAGTTAGATTTAGTAAGTTAGCATGACATTTTATGAGAAAGCCGTTGCATTTTATTAGGTTGTTCCTGAGTTGACTAATCAATCCCTGATGATAGAAAAATCATTGTTATACCGTACTGTTGGCTACCGAAGCAGTGGACATCGTAGTTTAGTTTTTTTATTTATTATTTTAAGACATTATATTCAGCGACGTTACAAGGTATGCTAAACTGTCGTTAGTCCTCTACATTGATAAGCTGATTCATTTGCTGAATAACCACCTCTTTGAGTCTGTAGTAGTTTGAAGCACCAACTGCCCAGTGAATAGCCCACCTTGGATTCCATGTCCCATGATATTTCATAAAATAAACTTTGAATTTTGAAAACTCCCTGTCAGTGTGTAACCTTTTTAAAGAGGGTTAAAGTGCTTACACAACTAAAGCAGCATATTTGCTTCCTCCACTGGTTTCAATGAGAGCAGCAGCTTTTCCTCACATCAGGTGTACTGCTCTAGGTGTTTAAGCGCATGCAGAAGGCAGAGCTGTCTCTCGAAATACACGTCTGCACATTCTGGTAACAGGAACGTGTCATAATCAGAATCCAAATGAAATGCATATGTTTAAGTTTGCATTGATACCAGGCCATGGTCTTTCTCACACAGATGGCAGGGAGCATGTTCGCAAGTTGGTGGGGCAAGATGGCTCCATACTACACCAAGGCCTATCAGGAGATGTGGGCTGGTGTCGGCATCATGACCTACCTATATTACAAAGTTTCTTATGGGGGTAAGTCGACTATATTTCAGATTTTATAGTTGTTTCGTCATTGAGAGAATGAAAAAGTCAAGATCCAGATTGCAAGTTGCTAAAGAAGCACTGTCTCGTATAATTTATTTTTGACAAAGCATGATCGAAACGTTCTGGAGTGTTCTGGACACAACAGATCTTTTTAAGGTTGGATGTATTTTAAAATAATTTTAATTTGGGTAGGTTTCTGTGTCAGCGGATTGGAACACTGATTGGTAGTTGCTAGTTACAGGGAATTTAGATATTAGGATGCATTACGTTTATTGAATTAGCCAAAGGAATCCCAAATCATGCTATTGCCATAGATGTAAAATTCATTTTAAAGCGCTGGAATCCTCATAGCCCTTCCCTACTTTAATGTGGAACTTGGGGCAGAGTAATACTGAATTGAGAGTACAACGAACCTGACCCCAGTGTATGTTGCCACATCATGCCTGAAAAGTAATAGTCTGCTTGATTTTCCTACTGGACATGATTGTACATTTATGTTAACTATACCTATCAGACAGCTCAGTATATAGAGCTGGGATATTGTATATGGGCCTTGTTTATGCTGTTTAAAAAGCAAAATGTGTTGATTCCATTTTCCTATTTCGAACCCCAACAAAAACCTCTTTCTGGGAGATTTAGTTAGTTTGAATGACTGTGAGATTATTCATTGTATACCACCAATCAAATGATTTGTGTAATTCTAAAATGGATTACAGGTTTCAGTCTTTCTTTTTTGTAAGTGTGCAATGCTTCAGGGAGTCTTAATGTGTTTGTTCTCTTCCTTTCAGGAAAGAAAGCCGTAAAAGCCAGTAAGTAATCACTCAGATAAATGATCCATTCTCTTACTCTCTCTTTTATACTTTGCATACCTGTCTTGTTGACATTTGAACGATTCTCAATTCAAAATGTTTTTTGTTTTTTTTGTACAGAGCCTGCGCATTGAGTGTACGACCATGCTAAACTGCTACCCCTCTCCCCATTGTGATAATGCACCACACTTGCTAAAGGATCATTAATGTATATTCTGTTTCAATGGAGCAAATAAAAATGTTCTTTGTTTTCCCTGAATAATGTGTGGTACCGTTTTATTTGCGGTGTGAAGTTTTTGCATTGAATGTCAATGCTGCACGGGGTTCACCATCAAGGCTGGTCAAGTACAAGTAAAAAAAATACAGACTTGACTTATCCAAATGCCAAGCACAAAGATTAAACACAAACAAGTGTTATAACTGGTATTCAGAACAACTTTTTTTGATTTGTCTCATTCATAGTCACTGCAGATAGACAGCCTGTGGTGTGAGAAATTCAGATTATTTGGAAACAATCAGAAATTCCCCTACATCACACGTTTACCCCTGCTGACAACTATTTATTACCATTAACAAGCTGTGACCCTTCAACCACCAGCATCTGTCCTAAGTATCAAGGAAATTATCAAGAAAATGGCCCAGGTAAGCTCCAGACCCTAAAACAGTAATTTTGTTCCAAAACCAGGTAAACGGAGGGCAATGTTCTGCTCTACCTGCTGGGATCTGAATTTTAAAATCTGCATAATTGTGTGGATAAAATGTTGTAATTGGTCTGTGATGATTTGTTTTCTTCAATACATCTGTACATAAGTCATTTCTACAGTAAAACAAGCAAAAAAAGCTATTCCAGTTGTCAATCAAGTTAAGAAAAACCTGTAGGAAATTCAAAGTGAGGCATTTAACTAGAGTAGGTAAAGGAAACTGAACGTCTGGTATTCTAACATGTACCTCAATTGCTCAGCTAAGACCAATGTAAGTGCTGAACTACTGGAGTTTGCAGGCAATACAAGAGGAGGATGCTACAGAGTCACAGTTGGTGATAATAGATCTGTAAATCAAACAGATTTTTCATGGGTTAAGACGAGTCCTGTCTTGTGAGAAGTACACCACAATTACAAATACATCTAAGCCAGGCCATCAAACAAGTGTTGAATCACCTGGGCTTAAGTGAATACAAGAGTTCTAAAGTATTCTCAGATTAACAGTGGTGAGAGGTTCTGTGTCCATGTTGGAACAAGTTTAGGAACTAAATATAGAGAAAATAGGAAGGGGCCTATGGTCCTGAGGACGCCCAGTCCAGATGCTGCATGTTACCCCTAGCAGGAGCAACGCATCAGGTAGGATGCAAAAAAAAACAACTGAAGAATCTGGGCTCCGATGTGTACATATCAAAGATCAGATTAGTCAAACATTGAATATTTTCATGTATCAATTAGTAATTCATATTTTAACACTTGTCTTCTATGGAGGACCAAAGCTGCCAAAATTTAAAATAAATCCATAAATGAATAAATGACTCAAAAATAAATAAAATGCCATGGATTGTATTCTCTTTTGTATTATAGCCCCTATTATTTACTTTCCTATTTACATTTCTTTATTGCTTTTTACATTTCCTTTTACATTTGCTTTGCATTTCCCCTCCTATGTACTTCCAATTTACTTTTTTACTTCGGT
>JAVQIZ010128907.1:0-14456 GCA_036023535.2 Galaxias brevipinnis | reverse complement strand
CCCCCCCCCCCCCCCCCCCCCCCCCCCCCCCCCCCCCCCCCCCCCCCCCCCCCCCCCCCCCCCCCCCCCCCCCCCCCCGCTCTGCATGGTGTTTGGTGTGTGTCTACCATAGCCTCTCCGTCAAGCAGAGGGCCTGAGAGTGTAGCAGGCTATCGGGGACGTTATTGAACCGTGCACCGCTGCCTCTCGCCAATCGGGGTGAGTCCCGCCATGGCCTTGATGAAATATAAAGCAGGACTCCTTTTTTTTAAATTTTTTTTACAGAATCAGCATGCTCGTAATTGCATGCGACAGAAATAGATTTTCTGTCAGTCCTGGGGTTTATGAAGAGAGCCAAGGATTTTTCTTCTCAACATGTTCCTTTTTTTCCCTCTAGAATCACAATACGTGATGAAGTGGTGGACGTCGCCGTCGGCGATGGACTCCGACACGGGCCGATCGATCACTGAGGAGAAAGAAGACAAAGCATGCGCTGACGTCACGGAGAAACTACAGACTCCACACGACAGAGTCCTTCCCTCCCACAGAGTTGACGTGTCACACTCTCTCCAGCTCTCCTAAAGAATCGAAAGGCCCGTATTTCGATCCATTGGTAGTCATCATAATGTGATGAAGGGCCTTTTTAATGGATCTTGGGCCTGACACAGAAACATGACGAGCGCAGCAATCACAGAAACACATTAAAAATGTTTTAAGGAACAAATTGAATGTTGGCTAGATCAATACGTTAAACTCAACGCACTCTAACATAGCCCTATGAACCCCTGGGCCTTTTATGTTGAACTCCAAATGCAGTTTTCATAGCTGTATAGAAAAATAGCCAGACAATGGACTATAAATTACAACAGCGCGCTATAGAAAGGTACCGATGCGTACTGTATGTTAAACGAAGCAGATGTCTGACCTCTGGTCCTCCTCCTCGGTCGGTTGGTATGACGCTCTGTTTAGCCACAACTACATGGCCGGTGAGAAGGAGCCATCTGTTACCTGTAAGGCGACTTTGGCTCCTCTTACCAGGTCAAGAGACGAGGCCACAAATTGTAGCTGTGAAAAAGTACACTTTCCTTCAGCAACCGCATCTGGGTGGGGCTTCAGCCTTGTACAGCCCTCTAAATGGTGTACACAGAAATACAGAAGTGTCCCTTTTTTGTTTCTTTGATCCTTTCATTCCTGTCTCTGTCTCCTTTATTCGCTCTTTTTCTCCCGGTCAGGTGCATAGTCTCCTCTTAGTGTCCAGTTGAATGGAAGATGCCTGGTTACATTATCAGCCTTAAGAAGGATGGTCTGGGGTTTCGTTCAATTTGTCTTATATTGCAGTACTTGTTTTGTTATATTTATTGGTTGTACCACAGGCTCAATTAGCCATTCCTGGTGGTAACACACAGAAACTGTGTATTTACAAAACAAGGTAAAATGTAAATGTTTCGACAATAAACTGTTTGTCATGTGTTTCGACAATAAACGGTTTGTCATGTGAATGTATAAAAACACGCTGGAAATTCTTTTCATCTCTTGTCAATGGGCAAAGATCCCAGTATACTTTCTCTCACCCTCTACAATTGTTTGGGTCCCCCGCTCCCACTCATATGTGTTCTATTGTGCTTCTTCTGTTGAGCCTCCTTCCAATTCTCAAAGTACACTTTTACCGCCTCTTGTAGTTTCCTATTTGTTTGGTTTCACAAAAGGCTCTCTAAACATTAATCTTTGAGCAGTTTAGACTGATGTGTGGTTGAATAATGCAGGGCCCAGTCCGATTCTCCCAAGGCACCTTCACCTTGCCGGAATGGATAACTTCTCAAGACGCCCCTTTACTCCTCTTCGCCACACACACACACACACACACTCACAAATACACTCTCTTTGTCTTTCCTCTCTGACACACATGCACAAACGCACACACCTACACACCTGCAAGTACACACAACATCTCGTCACACACAATTTCTCCCCAACAGGGAGTAAGCATAACCTAAGCTCTGTGTGCTGGCTGCTTTGGCATGGTTTTCTCTGTGTGTGTGTGTGTGTGTGCATGTGTGTCTATCCGAATGTTTGAGAGTCTCTGTTTATGTGCATACATGTTTTAAGTCTTATTTGAAATTCAAATGGCATATCCAATATTCAGCACCACTGGAACATTTGTAAAAAGAAATGTGAACAATACCCAGCGTAAACGCCGTTTGACCCATATACCACCCCAGATTGATCCAGAAGTTCACATGCCCGACTGAATCCAACAGTTCTAATGAACACTTTAAAAGGCTGACGGTCAAATGTTAAATCAACATAAAATGAACGTT
Source organism: Galaxias brevipinnis (assembly GCA_036023535.2). Taxonomy (NCBI): domain Eukaryota; kingdom Metazoa; phylum Chordata; class Actinopteri; order Galaxiiformes; family Galaxiidae; genus Galaxias; species Galaxias brevipinnis. The sequence goes on along the minus strand of JAVQIZ010128907.1, from coordinate 12,159 downwards.
TCCCTGCCTTTTTCCCGCTGCCGGCCTCATTAGGAGAGCACATCAAACGCTCGACGTCTTGGATAAACACTCTGAGAGCTAATCCACCACGCCGCCTTCGGCACTCGGCCCGCCAGCGATAATCAAAGACCACAGGTAGACACAGAAGCAGTCAATCCTGGAGATTAGTGCGAGCCCGGTGAAGTGAACAGAGGGGATATGAGCAGGAGCGGGAAAACGACGCTTATTAACGCAGCCGGATCAAAGGCGCTCAGCACCTTGAGGCCCCGGGACATCCAGATCCAGAGGACAGGGTTAAACAGTCCGTCTCCTCTCACTAGATATCACCCATGCTGTCCATGGAGACCATATATACCCTCTGTGTTTGTCTTTGCAATCCCTCTACATGGTCTATTTCTGAACATGGCAATCGAAAAATGAGCCGTCTTAGTGGTTAGCAATCTGTTGGTAATCTAGACTGTGCTTTCCTCCAGATGATCTCGAGAGAAAATAAGTATGTATCATTTGCCAGCAAGTTCAAGTGCGTGCAAAGAGTGTGCGTGTACACATGTGTTTGTGTGTGTGTGTGTGTCTTATGTGCGTGCACGTGTGCTTCAGCTTACATCTGCGTGAGAGAGCATCAGCATGACCTTCAGGCACTCCCAACATACACATGTTTCTATGGCAGTGACCTCCATCGCCGGGGATCCAGCCGCCTGCCAGTCATCCAGATGGATGGGAATCCTACAGACCCACCACTCACTCTCCTCCTCTCCACGAGTGAGGAGTGTGTGCGTGTGTGGGGGGGGGGGGGCACCAAACGGAGCACAGCAAGCATTCCGCTGAGCATCAAACGGAGCATGTCATGAGGGAGAGAAAGTAAACAGCAAGCCCCGGTTAAGTCTGACCTCTGTCTCTGCCCCCCCCTCGTTGGATCCTGGGAATGGGCTTTTTATCATGGCACGGTTATTGCCTGTTTCATGTGCAAAGTCACTGCCTCCAAGTGGAATTGAGCACCAATGAATGGGCTGCTTGTTCATATCAGAGAGGCAGGGGTCCAGCGTCTATTTGCTTCGGCCCTCTTTCTTGGTGTATGCAGTGTGCGTGTGCGTTCTGTGTGTGTACGAGACAGAGAGACAGAAAGAGAGAGGGAGAGCGCAAAGGAGTGGGAGAGGGAGATAAAAAGTGTGTACAAAATGTGCAACACAACACAGCGAGGTTTGCACAAACACAGTCTCACACACACACACACACACACGCACTGCATTCGCAGTGTGGGACAATCCCATTATTCACTCCCTGCTCAATAAGCTGACACATATTCACGTCTCCTCCTCCCCCTTTCTTCCTCTCTCAGCAGAAACATGGCCGGGGGGGTAAGATGTGTGTAGAGATTACTCCTCTGCTCTATGGCGCTCCAGCAGCCTGTCTAGAGACCCACAACTAACAGCCACACCCGGGTTTACCCTTCACCTGGACCGGGGCCAAGTCCAAACCCATCCCGGCTCAGCACAGCTCAGTCTGGGAGTTCATTTGACCTCGGGGTTGATCTACTCATCAGAGTAAATAACCCCTGGTTGAAGGTAGGCGCTCTCTCCAAAGATCACAGCCAGCCATGTAATTACAGTTTCAACAAATGGCAAAGAGCTCTCCTCTCCACTCCCTGTCTGGGCTAAAATGAAGAAAAAAAAAGAAAAGAATTAATTAACGCTAATAATAACTCTCGTTTTGCCCTGGCAAATGGTATTAGCCTTAATGCAACACACTGGCAAAATGGATGTAACAGGCTTCTGTATCGAAATACAAAGTGGTGCATGTGTTCATCAAATTGGATTCTTTCCGAGTCACGGAGACAGAGACGTGACTTGGAATGACTCAACGGAACAAGCGGCAGCCAGAGCCCCGTGTCCCAACCCAACTACCCCCCCCCTCTCCCCCCCCACAAACACACACACACTGAGAGAGGCTCCCCCGAGTCCTTTGGGGAACTGAGAGCGCTGAAAAAGGTCACCCACCTCCAATGAGGCTTTAATGTGGCTAACGCCGTTATCCTCCGTGAGACGTCCAAACGATGTCTAGCAGTTTCGGGAGATCGGAGAGCACGCGCAGAGCCCCAACGCGTCTAATCCGTCCAAAAATAAAGCCTGCGACATCACAAAGTCACGTCCAAACTAAACGTGCCATTGTGAAGAGGCAGGCCCATGTTTTTTTTATTTTTTTTTTACGTGTGTCGTTCCCGCGCGTTCTATGAAGACCCGAGAGTGCCGTGGGCTCCCCGAAGGTATGCCCGTCACGTTTGGCCGTGGGCACACCCGAGAGCAACATAACCGGTCACACTGAGTTTTTCTAGGGCGATGTGGTCACAGGCATTACCCTACATATGGAGCTGTGTGTACTGTACTGAACATATGAAAGTGTGCTGCATGCACATATTAACTCACTGCGATGAAAAGGGGGAGAAAAAGCGATGGCTTTGGCCCTGTTAAATATTTTGTGACACATTAAGAGCCTTTGCTCACCTTTTTTTTCCAAGCGGGGACGATGTTTCTTTGCGACACCGATTAGTAGGAGGATGCTGGAGGAGCTGCCGAACAGTGTAGGACCGTGATCCACCTCAGCTCCCCCCAAGACTACAAGGTCCATCTATCCTGAGGATACCTACCGAACAGTCGTTTAGACACTATAGTTCAGCCTTACAGGAACTACAAACACTTTCAAGGCAACTATTATAAAGTGAAACTTTATTATCAGCCATGACATTGCTGTAAAACCTGCCAGCATATTGGGGGGATAAAAACCGAGCGAACACCATAACGTCCTACCCTGCAGGGCTGAGACAGAAAGAAAGGAATCCTAACGTTGCTGCACTGAGGTAACTAACTACGCTGCTGAAAACTCTGTTCACTCATGTCGTACATTATTGATTTGAAAGTGAAAGAAAACGCCATTCATTCATTTCTTGCAGTTAATCAACAATTATGAGATCCCAGGGAGTTTTTAGATGTCCTTTTATTAGTTCAGCTTCTGCCACAGCTGCTTTCTCCCGAGATCCGTCCTGGTGCACTTTGGCGACTTGGACTGTAGTTGGAAATAATTCCAGTACAATAGCTCTCGGAAAAACGCTTTCTCAGCCGCCCGTAAATGTAATTCATGATGGGTCTGCAAAAGTCTTTGATTGTGCCCAGAAATTTGATTGCTTTGTGGGCACAGTGAAACAGGGCCTACTGGCAAGCATTTGGGGTAGTGGTTTGCTACATTTGCCGCATGAGGTGAAATTACCCAAACTAGTCTGTGTGCAAGCATGATCAGTGGAGCTGTTAGCTTTCACAATCGTGATTGGCCCATTGAGCCTTGATTATCCATCACCTCTTGGCTTTCCACTGACAAGCATATACACCACAATTTTCATCACAATACAAAGAAGATCTGTTCCAGCAACGAATTCACTTGAGCCTATGCATTTGTGTGTGTGAGTATGTGAGTACGCGTGTGTGCCTGTGTGTGTGTGTGTGTGTGTGTCAAAGAAAGAACCAAACATTTAGAGAGCGAGCGAGAGAGTGGGAGAGAGAGAGTGGGAAAAAGAGAGAGCAAAGGAACTATTTAGCTATGGTTCTGCCTCTAGAAACCGCTCAGATTTGACTAGCTTTCAGATTAGAAGGGTTTCCCAGCTGTGCGGTTGTACCCAGCGGCTATACTGTACGTGTCTGCGTATGCACGTATTTGTGAGATCAAAGCGTTTGTTTGTTTGGTTGTGTTGTGTGTGTGCCTCTGTGTTCTCAAGCGTGTCTTCGAGTGTGCATGTGCATGTGTGTCCGTGCATCATCAACCCACAATAATTATTTTAATAATAAAAGAAATTGTGAAAGAAACAAGGCTATACTATAGGAAACCACTAACATAGTAGGCAGGGAGCTAGAAATAACTATTTGGAATGGTGAGGTGCGTATTTTGGACTTGGGTTGCAGATCCCGTGGGCCTGCTTGAAGGTATCGCTTCACTAGCAGACATAGAATAGTTTGTGACAGAGAACGGGGGTTGAATATTCCAGGGGGAGCTTTGTAGTGTTATGCTGCTTTGTAGTTTCAGTGTTGGAGAGCCAATGTGAACTAGTGTATTAAGATAAACCTTGCTGTGTGTGTGTGTGTGTGTGTGTGTGTGTGTGTGTGTGTGTGTGTTTGTATGTGCAATTTCTCTTACAGTGTCATATCACATTGACATGCCAATAAAAATATGATATGCCTCTCTACTCTCGAATGGGTGGGCTGTTGGCACCATTAAAAAGCTTTGTATGTCCTCTGGAAGGAGCTGAGTCTTCCCACTAGACGCCCCCTTGAAACATAAAATCCAATGTGCTGAAAGAAAAAGGTCCGCCTACTTAAGAGCAGGGAAACTCTGAATGCTTGCATCCACATTTTCTTACCCGAACTTTCAAGCCGAACATACTTATATGGAAGTTTGACCTTCTCTTTATACCCTTTATTCACAACAGCCCCTGCTTGGTTATTCAAGAAGTGTGTCTTAAAGACTAACAACATCTAAATGTAGAGAATGTAAAGTTTTATCTAAAGTTTTTACACTAATTCTGCATTATATCATTATGACGCAGTAAGCCATGTTTGAATTTGCATACCATCACATAAACCATTGAAATGGGCCAGACCTTTATTTATTTATAGTTTATAATATTCTTAAAAAATATTAAGAATACCTCCATTTTGCATTCAATGGCTTTTGAAAACCCCTGCCTGCAATATGATCCTCTTTCGCTTATATTGCCGCGAGCAGTAGCCCATCTCTCTCGTTTCGCTACTGGTGGCACTTCTCCGGTGCATGACCCACGCGCTGCTCCGGCTCCAGAAGGGGGGGCTGCTGGGTATGCTTTTGTGACGAACCCCAGGGCTTCAAAGGCTGAATCCAGTTCGAGCGTGCAGACACATAGGCAAGGACACTCCTAAACTGGGAGTGACGGTGCCTCCTAAATGCGCACACTGGAAACAACACAGCAGACAAGCACTCCTGATTTTACGCTTTGTTAGACTTCGGTGTCACCTGGGCGCCTTTATTGCCCAAAGCCAGCGGGATTAAGAGAATAACTTGGTATACAGCTCGAATGATAACTGGAATAAACAAAGCTTATTTATAAAAGCATTTCATCACAAATCGAGGAACGTTTCAGTGTGGATTGGCATGTCAAAGCCCATGTTTACTGGAATTTTTTACTTATTTTATACATTTGAACGTGGAATAAAACGACTACATTGACTACTACCGGAGTTTTTCTCAGCTCAAATATTATTTGTCCACAGTCGAATATAGTTTACCCGACTATAATAATGAAAAAAACGGACAATAATTAACCTTTCTTTTTGTTGGAGTTTGTCATTTTCTTGTGGAAACACTGGGAGGGGAAAAGAAAATTATCAAAACATCAATGAGACAGCCAACTTCTTCAAGGTAAATTTGATATATTTTCAAATTGCTGTATATTTCTAGACCTCACAGTTGTCGGGTGATCCTTTCGTCGATTTATCGTATCGAGAAATTAAAGTAGGCTTGTCTTCATATTTTTTTCTTATTTGGTTTATCATATCCTTAAAGAATACATTGAACGAATTCCGTTTGCATGTAACACTGTAGCAACGACTACAATTCTCGAGAGAGAATCTGACTACTTGCTCGAATCAATTTATCTAAACCCTTTCATCCACAATGTTCATCTTTCTGCACTCAAAGAAGTTGAAAGTTCTATATATAACCATTTGAAGAATCCGTGTGGTTCTTTATAGAACCATTTGGGACTATGATTTTGTACTATATGGAACCATTAGGGCTACAAATAAAGCACCACACAGTAATATAAAATGTTCTGACATTGTTCCATGTCTATCCATATGAGGTTCTATATACTTCATATTCAAGCTAAGCACCATGCTTAAAAGGTACTATAAGCCTTTGATAAAGGTCTACATATAACCCCTTAGAACCCAAGTGGCATATACCAAAAGTGTTTCCCCTAAGACTGCGAACCAAATAACCCTTTTTGGTTCTGTTAAGAACCTTTTTTTTAGAGTGCGCAGGTTTGTGCTGTCGTTGTCCATGGTAACAACGTCTAAAGCTACAGAGGGGATTTGCGGAGTAATACGTTTAATATATTAGTTTTACAGTGTATCTTATTAGGCTATTTAAAACAACAAACACTGTCTAATATTGGGACAAAATATTTCTTGTTTATTTTTAAGTTGCAATTACAGTCTATAGGCGTGCTTTGTATATATCAGAATGGTTATTATATAAATTTATTTAAGCACCTTTTTTATAGCATCCAATTTCGTTAGTTGAGTCGTGTACTCTGTTCGATGCAAGTTCTTTACAAACACACAATTCTATAATAACTGTGTTTATCGTCATATGTAAATGTTTTTCCAATCTAAACAGTTTCGCCTTGTTGGTTTAAATTTTTTTATCGGGATATAAATTATCTGTTGGAAATTAAGTAGCCTTGCCATGCCCTTTACGTTCGTGTAAGCTGCGTTTGCGTTCTCAGAGGAGCGTGTTACATTGTACATTGCCTGTCTCGACAGAATGTCAGTGATAGCCAGCAGTATTGCCTATACCATTGCGCTTTAACCCAAAAGAGATTGTGGAGAAATGTTGCTGAAATCCTCAGATGCTTAATGCCATCAGACCAAGTCGCTTTTATAAGAAAATGAAACGTTCACAGTATCAGAGCGACCAAACAGACAGTCAGGAAGAATAGACAGGGGTCCACTATTGGATAAATAATAAAAAGAGCGAACATTCGGTTCAAAGACCCCCCTGCTGTGCTAAAATAAGTATATTTAAGAACCTAAGATCGTCTCTCAATTTCGCGCTTTTTCGCTTTCATTTTTTTGCTGTTCCTCCATCATTTGAGGCTGGAAAATAGTAAAAAAAAAAATAAAAATAAAAAAATATGTATAAAAGCAGCTAACTTACAACACAAGGTTTACCTATCTTACGGTTTTGTTAATTCAAAATCCTCATATGCGATAACTTTCAGCGTGCAAGTGTGAAATTCTTAGTTCCAACGGCAGGGGGGAGTCTAAAAACGTACTAGTACTCTATATGAAAATGGAAACGAAGTAAATTTGAAAATAAGAAGTGAGCGTTGACCGGAAGACTGGGAGGCTGAAAACTGATTTAGAATCCTGAAAACGGAAATGTGAGCCAATGATCCTGCTCTTAACTGCAACACAATTTATCTCCTTGTGTGCTTTGAAGGTGCCCGCTGTTTAAACAGGTGAAGGCCTGTTGTGTTTTTCACAACCCGTGCCACACAAGATTTGTTGGGTCACATAGGCTTAAAAGGTACAACTGCAGAATTTTGCTAGCCTACTTTTCCTAAACCAGTTATAAATAATCAACACATTTTAGATCATTCTGTGTTTTCAGTTGGTTTTGTTTGAAGCAGCAATCGTAAAAGTTGTAGAGCTGATGAGATGAGTTTATTTTGTCAAGAAATGTGGTATCGACAATAATGGTCATGTAAAAATCGTTTTAGTCATCTTTTTTTTTATGATGATGAACTATCAGGATGCTCACCTCATCAGCGTTTTAACAGGGTGATGACGGTTCATCTTTTCTCTGCCCTGCTTGTTCGCACCTCCATCTATTTTAAGAGTTTGGCTGATGCCGGCGACAGGGAGCTACCCCACAGTCACAGAGAGAAAGGACATGGTTTATCTAGGCGAGGCAATACATATGGATACGATATCTCCCCAGACCCAGCCTGTGTGAAAAGGTCTTTGTAGTGAGGCAAGCTTTGAGTCAGACTTGGGCCACAGTCCGCTGGCACACAGTCCTTTTTCAGAGGCACCCAGGCGTGCCTTTTAACCTAGATGTCTTTCTTTATTTTTGTAGCTCTCATCCCCTCTGCAAAAACCCCTCGCCCCACCTCCCTTTCCTCCCCTGACCAAACACCGTCTGGGGCATAGAGCCATCACAGAGCCGCTGATATAAAGATGGATGGACACAGATAGACCCAGAGTGCAAGCGTCGTTAAAAGAGGGGGATAAAGATAAATAGACGGGAGAAGGGGACGGAGGGTGAGCGATGGACGACGCGGTGCGGGGAAGCGAGAGAGGCACCACAGACGCGGGCTTTGTGACAGAGACAGACTGCCACTCTCATGCCACTGCGCTTCACAGCTCTCTTTGTCTGCGACACCCACCCATCACACTGCAGGGCTAACGCGGCCCGGGCTACGCTAGGCCGCCGCGCTGGGCCAGCCTCCGACCACGCAGCACGAACGCAAACCGCGGCCGCGGACCGGGGAGTGAGTGGCACGGACGCAAGGCCCTCGATGGCAGCCGGTGTCCTACGTGGGACGCGTGAGCCGGCTGATGGTTTCTCTAACGGCGGGCGCGGTGGGGAGAGGACGGCGTCGGCGCCGCGAGCTGGCTCCTCGTTGAGGTCGACCCGGGCACGCTCGACCACTGGCTCCTCTAATTAGGCCCGTAATAGGGGTTTTGGGGAGGTGGGTTAATGAGCCTTGGCCAGACTGCAGACTGAGGAGACACGGGAAACTTAGGAGGGGAGCAGGAAACGGGCAGCTACAAAGCCTTACAAAGCACCAGGCCGAGGCCCAACGTCTTTGACTGAGATCACAACTGTGTGTGTGTGTGTGTCTCTGTGTGTGTGTGTGTGTGTGTGTGTGTGTGTGTGTGTGTCCTTGGGAGCTGTGAATAAGAGCGCTGCCTTGAATTCTCTCAAATGCTCTCTAATTAAACATTTATGCTCGGCGGGCCTGAACTAACTCACAAGGCAACACGAATGCCCTTCGCCCAGCTCAATAGTCCATTTCATATGTTTCCGACTATGTTTTTGACCCCCCAGCCCCTTGTTTGAAAAGAAGATTTGTTCCTGGTGATGTAGTAGCAGGTTGGTTTTGGCTCCCGGTCCCCGACCAGAGACGTAGGCCACGCGACGAACAGGTTTCCTTGACGCCTGTGTGCTATATTTGTCTGGATTTCCAGGAGTGTTAGCTGGAGGAGAGGAAACATCCTCACGCCTCTGTCGGGCTGGCTGGTGTGTTCTAATGCCATGGGTCTTGTTAGAGATTCAAAAAGAACTGAGAGAGAGACCGTGAGAAGAGAAGTGTGTGTCTGTGTGTGTGTCTGAGCATGCTTTTAGCTTTTCGTGAATCCTAACACTCACGCACGGCATGCCATAATGAGCCCTCTGAATAATGTGTGCCAGTGACGGATGCCGAGTCATCGTGCCATCGCCACCATTGAACCCCATTGGCTGAGGGAACGTGGCTCTCCCGTGCTGTCCCTGGCCTGGTCTTTCTTTCCTGTTTTATTTGAGCTCACGTTTAACACTCACTCTCCCTTTATTTTCCTGCCATGTCCCTAAAAGAAGCTTGTTATTGAACTCAAGCTATGATTTATTAGCAGACTAGCACTGTGGCTTTATCCTTTGCCACGGGGATTAAGGTTCTGATTACATTATTGCTTTGTCGTCTGTGTTATTGGTTTGTTAAGTTGGCTTTGGACCAGATTAACCTCGCTTAGGCCTGCATTGGAAATGTGTTTAATGTGGTCGCAATTTGTAAATGCAAGGCTGTGAATGTGTGTGTGTGTGTGTCTGTGTGTCTGTGTATATTTGTGTCTGCCTGTGTGTGTGCGCGTACCTGTTGCTGTACAAGTATTTAATGATCCATCCAAAGTAGAGATTTATTGTAACAACAATGCTCTGGCACGAACAGGCTGATTCTGATTTAAATAAATACCACTGGAATTATCACATGTAGGCAGGCTCTTAACACACCCACACATACAGGTTACGTGCTGCGGAAATCACAGATGGTTTCTCTTAATGGTTTCTCCTCAGGTTTTCTTCAGGTTGTTGTGACCCTCTCTGTAGCCTGGTGCTGTGGGAAAGCAGGCCTTCAGGCAGTGTCTCATAGTCTGCTGTATTTCAAAACATTTGATTTCATCACAGGGCCTGTTGAAATGAGCAGTGGTGCTACAGAAATATTGTAATCAGGTATTTTGATATTTTAATCCTCTTGGACATGTAAGTCCTTCTGAGGGGAATCTCAAACTGGATTGTTCTCTCTCTTCTGGGAGATGTTTCGATGTTACATTTCATATTTATATTTCAGAATGTTTCCGGTTCATTGCAGAGGATTCTGAAACTTGACTCTGGCCACAACAGGGTAATGGAGTCCATTGACTGCAAATATGAACTCCATGGCAATGGATACAATGGTAGGGTATAGATACAGTAAAAATACTGGGGTCGTAACCACCCGGTGGATATTGAAAACAGCCAACCTGAACGGTAGCCTTGAGCTTTGCTGGGACACACTCTGCCCTTTTCATAGGCTCCAGGCAGATTCCAAGTGATATGCAATTGCGACCGAACGCTGTTATGCCTCGGTGTGCTGCCTGATGAGAACAAAGCAGGCCTTTGATCTCAAGTGATCACATATAATCATCTGTGTCTGAGGCCAGGTTTCACCAGTGGAACTAATCAAGGTGGATGAGCGGCTCGTCCAGATGTGGCGCACCCCCGTCTGATTGCTGCTCTTCTTCCGTGGTGGCGGTACATCCAGATGAAAGGTGACGTTTTGTTATGTAACTGCGGCGTTGCCTGGAGGACTGTGTTGGGCCACCCCCTGAACCTTCCGGCACAACATCCCGGAGTTGTTCAACTAAAACCACAGCAAAAGGGACGTGTTTTTGACGTGTGCCGTAGTCTGTACTGCCACTGTCGTCTGTCGTGTGTGTGTGTTATGAGGGCTGCTTAGTTGGTTTGGGTCTGAACAGATGTCTGCCTGGGCTCAGCTGTGGCCAATGCCATTGTCAACAAAATAAATATGATTCTTACTGACCCAGACTTGCCTATCCACAGTGCATCTGTGGGCAATTTGTCTTCCTTTAGTAAATGCGTTTATTATGTTCAGAGTTTGTCCCTCTCTTTCTCTTTCTTTCTTTCTTTCTTTCTTTCGCTCTTTCGCTCTTTCTTTCTTTCTTTCTTTCTTTCTGTCTTTCTTTCTTTCTTTCTCTCTTTCTTTCTTTCTTTCTTTCTCTCTCTCTCTCTCTCTCTCTCTATCTCCCCTAAAAGGACAAACATCTGGTCCAGAAGTGCTGACTGTCCAATCTTAGGGTTTCAGCTTCATAGGAACTCTGGACCATTTATCCGCGACGGGATGTGTTCCGTCTCATTAAGTCCAAAATGTTTGTTGGTGGTGGTTTGGAGGACATCTCAGCTGGAGACCTCTCCTCACACGTCGCATGGCTTACGTGCACTCGCACATGTTTACTTTGTTTAGATGTTTACTTTGTTTTGTTTTTTTAAACTAACGGCAGGTAGAATATATCCACGTCCCTCGTTTGCTTCTCCGCCTCGTCCCGCCCCCCTCCCCTCCCCCTCCGGCGTGCACCGCGGACTGGGGACAGCGTGATGGATTGGCCGGGCCGCTGTGCAGTGGCTGGCAGTGATAGCCTTTGTCACGGCTCAGACTGTGCGGCTGTCAGCCTTATCTTTCTCCTCCACCCCCTACTATCTGCCTCCCGTTCCCCCAGACCATCTCCATGGATTATGGGCTGGCCTCGTCGCCCTGCCTGAGAGTGTGGGCCGGCGCTGCTGGAGGACGGGCGATGGGGCTCCGCCGCGCGCGCTTGATTTGCTGCAGCCAAAGATTGGAAGGGTCAGGAGTGGGGAGTCAGCAGGTGCACGGTGGCCCTGCAGATAGGAGGGTGGGAGACAGATGAGGACGGACCGAGAAACAAAAGGAGCACTTCTCGTCTCAGTTTGTTGACCCATTGTGGCTGAGCGGGGCTGCCCTGGGTCGTGTGAAGGGATCAGGTTGGACAGAGTGGATGTTCACAAGTGACTGGCTGCTAGGTGGGATGGGAGGGGAGCGGGGAAACGGCACATGGAGCAGATCCACAGGGACTTTCAGGGAGAGTGTGTGTGTGTGTGTAGGGGGGGTGAAGAGAGGAGCAGGTAGTTTGGATTGTCAGTCCCACCGGAGGCAGGCAGGGAGGTAAGTTACTATGTAGTGTGTGTGTGTGTGTGTGTGTGTGGTGGTGGTGGTGGTGGGGGGGGTGTGGGGTGGGGGGGGTGGAGTGACGAATACTGGGAGTGGGGCTGGCTCTGAAAAGCATCTCTCCAGGACTGTCAATGTGT
>JAVQIZ010128868.1:0-13151 GCA_036023535.2 Galaxias brevipinnis | reverse complement strand
GAATACTGTCCCACTTCAAAGTTTCTCTCCCCAGCAGGTCACTGAGCCAGTAGATAGATCAAGTTGGCTTGGCAAAAGCAAGTAGAAATTAGGAAAGGTAAGATTGACTTCCCTAGTATTATTATTATTATTATTTTTTGTAAAGACAGTTTTGTTTCCCTCTTGACTTCATAGTCATCTAATTCAATCAGCGTCTTCAGGTTGATTAGCCTGGTTAACCTTTGCCCGAAGTCGGATCTGGAAAGGTTAATCAGGCCGAGATCTTTCAGACCTCCAGGTCACTATCCCTCCATCTCCTGCCCTGATATGAAGAAAGTTAACTTTTATCTATGATTGTTAGCCTCTACAAAGCATGTAACCATGGGTGCTCATTTGCACTTTAACTAGAATTAAGCATACGCACATTCTTTCCTTTAACTGACCATGCTCATTTTAGAGTGATACAGATTTTTGGCAGTTTTCTATGAGGAAGATTGTGGTGTTTTGTAAAGCTCTTAGAAGATGATAGTTTGAGAAAGACCCTCGCTTGAGTGTGCCCTTTACATTGATTCGTTTACTCAGATTTAGGAGTGAACTGCGTTTTTTACGTCTTTGCTTTACCTTCGATATTGCATTTTAGAATATTGATCAATTTAAATATCTAGGTAGTAGCTATAGGCTACTTATTTGGACTAGTTTGTACAAACAATAATTAATGATTACCGTTTTCTCTACACCCAGAGCACGGGAATTGTTAAAGATCCAGCTATTTGTGTGATCAGTAAATATTTAGTGTCACGAAACCCTCAAGTCTCCTCCTAATCGATACAGGCCCCCTTGGGCTATTGCTGTATGGATGCTACCGCATGCCTTGAAAATAGGTTTAACTTAAAATTTTAACAAGAGACGTCTTGTTTTGAAGTTTTTATAATTCATCCTAAATGAATTCCTTTTATGATCAAATTGAAATGGGCTTTCATGAAATTTATTCAAACACGGTAACTCAGTAGGCATATGTGTATGATTGCACGGTGTGAATATAGTATAGGCCTATCCTATTAATTAGCTACCAATAGAACAGTCCTCTATCTTTTTGTTTGTTTTTTATTTAAAATGGTGTGTTACAATCTGTCCTACATCTTCAACCAGTGTCCTATAAATATGATATTATTATTGTGTCATTATTTCTTATATTCTTTAATTTGACTAATTTGTCAAGTAGGTAAAGGCTATTTTCCGTTATGTGGGCTAATAAGTTAAGGATGACAATCCTACTGCTGCTATATGAGGATAATACATGTACGATACAGATGGTGGAAAAGGGCTAAGAAAAAGTAAACACAATTAAAGCCAACACATTGATTCTTGTTGGCTAATGGTTTTATTTAAAAGTCCGATAATTGTTTTCCATGTTAACATGATCGACAAGGTGTGCCTGTTTTAATTCAAACTGTTAAACCATCTTATGTTTACTCGTGCATTTCCTAACATATTTAGCATGCTATTGTATGTTTATGAAATTGTCTTCTCAAGACAGGTGCCTATACTGTTCACCCCCTCCCTCTCATCTAGCCCACACAAACCAGCGGCGTTGAGGCGCGTTTTAGCCATACTGTAGAAGGAGAGAAAAGAAGAACAGGAGTGTCTTGCTGTATAGGCTACTCATCATTACTAAAGACAATATGCTATTCTGGTTGGGACGGCACATCAACTCAAATGCCAAGGTTTAACTTTAACACATAAGTTAATAAGTTGATGCATCACCGTTTTCGCTCTCAAGGTTTTTGCATATTTAATTTACTAATAAACTATTTTGTGTTTGGTTTCGTCTGTTGGGAAGGACGTCTTTGCCTGTTCAATCTGAACATTATTTTTTTTAAAAGAGAAGACTAAGTATATAAGAGAGAAGATGCACCCCGCAACGGATGAATCGGCAACATATGCATTTGGTAGGTTTATAAGAATATAGTCACATGCACACCTCATAATAATTTTAGGCAATTTAATTAATGGATATTAGAAATAGTTTGTATGCTCGACATTTAAACAAAATATATTGTTTACAAAACAAGCACATTTTCAACCCTTCAATAGCCTGTAACATTATTGTAACATAGGCCTATTAAAAAGTATTTTGATCATACGACCATGCTACAGGCTACTAGTTGTTTGATTTAATACAATTATTGCTGCACCTGTTCGAGATATGTGCAACACTTCTTCCATATCGACATTTAAAAATGTGCAATAGTCTACTCACCAATGATCTGAAGAAAAATCCGTGTACCTACATTTCGGGTAAATTGTAAATTATTGAAATGCATTGAGTTTCTGAGATATGTTAGTATAACCGGCAAGAAAACGACCTACATGTTATCGTTTGATTAAAAAGTAAAGACAATTAATAGCTACTAATTGCAAACACAATAAACCCCCCATCTGGTAACATTGAGTTTCACTCGAGCAATATCGTCTCAGTCTTTTACCATATTTTTGTCAAACAATATTCAGTTTAAGATAGGTACACGTTACTTTGTTCGAAGTGAGAGACTAAAGACTGAAGCAGTTCCGCGTCGAATATCTCCTCTGAATTAAATCTTGTATTAGACGCTGAAGATTCGTACGCTAGGGGGCACCCATATACTGCAATAGATCCTGGTATTTTGCCTGCTGCTGCAATTCTCTTATGGTGTTGTCAGTCCAGACTGATTATGACCATACACATTTCAATGGCTCAAAAGTTTGACAGACCCAAATTACTCTTACAATAAAATCTAATTGATGAGAGCATTAGGAAGACGCTTATAGCAGTTCACTTTAGATCTCTTATTGTCTTGAGATTTCCCCAAAAATTATTGTCTAAAATTAGGGGTAGACTAAATAAGAGGTATAGGCAAATGTATGGTTTTATTCGTAATGTATTATTTTTGTGTGCGGAACATTGATTACATTTGAACACATAGAGAGATTACGCATTAACTATATGAAAGTCAATGTATTGTTGCATTTTAAACATTATGAACCAAATATTTGTCAAATAACTATCATGAACCCTCATGTGGTTCAAACTCAACCCAAATTAGTAGGCGACAGACTGTTTAACACTTTGCTCTGGTTGCAATCCAGGTCTAAGACTGCTTCGCCACCTCATTCTGTAGGCTAATTAATAAACAGTGGCCTATGTCATAGGCCATCTTCCCAGCACACTCACACTCACTCTCTCTCTCACACACACACACACACTCTCTCTCTCTCTCTCTCTCTCTCTCTCTCTCTCTCTCTCTCACACACACACACACACACACACACACACACACACACACACATGCGCGCACGTATACAAACACACACGGACACACACACACAAACAAATACACACACATTGTTAGTAAAGCAAATACTTACAGAACAAGATAAGGATACCCGATAGGCAGTGCATTTACAGTAGGCCTATGACATGTGTCGTAGCCTACTGGTCTACAGCGACCAGCAAATGACATCTATCGACTGCTCACTGATACATTAAACTGGTCGTATACACTACCATATTTCATCAAAAAGTAACGTAATTACCATCTTTTTTAATGCTTTTGGCATAACTAAGGCTAGATTAAGGCTCCTATAGCATATTTCGAATACAATGTACAATATAGAAGTTAAAGAAGTGATCGGTTTTGCATGCTAGAATTTATTTTAAACAGGAGTGTATGCTAATAAATAAACTATGATTATTACACCTCTGTTTACATGACGATACAAAATAGCCTATCCCATAATTGTTCCCCTATGCTTTTCAAATTATGTTCTCGATAGAATTTTTTTTTTACTGATATATCCTTCACTTTACATTCCAATTTTAGGAAGATAATGAAGTGATTTATTTTAGGGGTATGCATGTGAGTAGCTTATAGTCTACCTAGTTTTTGCATCCTATTTTCCTTAAATTCTTCTCCTTTTAGGACCAAGTGTTTCTCTCGACCCCTATCCTTGCCTTGGCAAGGCACCAAGTAGCACAAGTGCCGACTAGCCAATGGGGTTCAGGGGGAGGTCCATGAGCTCTGACCAGTCAAACACAGTCACTTTCCTTATATGGCAGCTCATCTCCATGGTAACGTGTGCTAAGTTGCAGCAGTCGTGTCAAAGTTCACTATATAGAGAGCTCAGTGAGCTGATCAGAGAGAAAGCATTCTGCCAGCCCGGCTCCTGCAAATCGCAATCACTTCCTAACCTTCCCCTTTTTAACATATTTGATCACTTTGAATCTCTAACGGTTTTCGTATTATTTTACCGCGCGCGAAGGAGGTTCTCTAGGTTGTGATCATTTTGTTTTACTAGCTATCATTGGCTTTTCGGAGAGTTGACTTCATATTTCAAGCTCCCAACGCATTGGCTTCGGCTGCACGCGCTGGCGCTACCTCATAAGAAGAAAAGGAAGAGCAGCATTTTTTTTTTATCAGTTGATGATTTTCTTCAAGAACTAGTACTGGAACTTGATAGGTGCTGGTGTGATCATCAATTGCGTTTTATGGTGCAGTCACGTTATCTACCAACTTGCAAGTCAATTTTTGAATAGCTTAGCCTACACTACCTCGGTTGATTTTTGCAATCATTTACCTTCTTCCCTGATGGTTCTACTGGATGGCTGAATGCAAGCGCCCCTGGACTTGGCCTTTAATCGCAAGGCAGCGATTCAGCTCGCCGTAGCTCCAGTTTTAAAAACCTGTTATTTGCATCGTCTGCAATAGCCTATCTAGCATTTAATTAGACAAATCTCGGAAAATTAATCAACAGTGTAAGGCTTTTGACGTTAGTAGCCTATATTCGACATTGTTTTAGAATTTGCATTTCTTAAAATATATTTAGCCTACCGCGACATCAAAAACGGCAGACAAAAAGTTTCTTTACGTTGACTGATAGATATGGCAATGGTAGTGTGGAGAGGCTCCCAGGACGATGTGGCTGACACACAAGGTACTCTTTCCTCGCAAACCCAAGGAGGACTATCCCTTGCGACCTCTCAACCAGGCCAGTTGAATCTGACAGCTTCTCAGGTCGCCCCTCCGACCCCTCAGACGCCCGTCCAAGGACCCCCGAACAACACACAGTCTACGCCAACGAACCAGACGACACAATCGGAGAAACAACAGCCACAACATATTGAATGTGTAGTTTGTGGGGATAAATCTAGTGGCAAACACTATGGCCAGTTTACGTGTGAAGGGTGCAAAAGCTTCTTCAAACGGAGCGTACGAAGAAACCTCAGTTACACATGCCGTGCCAACAGGAATTGTCCAATTGATCAACACCACCGCAATCAGTGTCAGTACTGCCGCCTCAAAAAATGCCTGAAAGTTGGCATGAGACGGGAAGGTATTGAGATTTTTATTTTCTTGTTCATGTATTTCTGTTCCAGGATAATATGTAAAATGTAAAACCGTAGCATCGGCTAGTGCCGCCCCCCATATTTTCTCCTGACTCTTCCTCTGTTGGTTGTGCGTTTGAAGCACGCAATGACAATGTAGCAGCTTGGACTAGCCTCCTCGCTCGAGACGGGCTCATCGGATCTTTTTTCCAGCGTTCGATGATATTAACGTTAATATATTATAAGCATGATACCTTATTCAGATTACAGTATAGGAAAGCTATAGTACGTATGATTACAATGTATATATTTTTGGGGAATGAAGGACTGGCTACAGAAATATATATCTATACATACATGTTGATGTGAACAGAAATTGTACCGCGCTATTGTGGCGAGTTGACAGCGTGTATAGCCTGCGTTCCCCATTAGCCTATTCTACATGGCTGTTTAACTTAACCCCCCCCTAAAAAAAATGTATTGCCTTAATCGGAGTATGGATGGCTTCCCATTGAATGTTTGTTCAATTACTCATATCCAAAATTATTCAAGCTATAACCCATATTTTTAAATTACTTGTATTTCTTTGAAGTTGAAGGGTTAAAACAAACACCCATGCTCTCTTTGTGTGCCTTTATGGTCATCTCGTGAATAACAGAATCATAAGGCTATTTACAATTTATTTGCACATATTTTTGTTCTGCATCTCAACTTGGTCTGAAAAAAAAAATCCTCTTTTTAGTCAGCTTATAGGCCCTCTCATTGCGTTCTAGGCTATAGCGTTCTCACCTTCCTAAAATAATATTTTTATTGTTAGGCCTTAAACGTTACAGTCCCATGGAACAGTTGATTTACCAGATTTTTTAAAAATACATATATGTATGGAACAGTTGTATTTTATATTGTTGAATATATAATATACTTGACAGCTTTCTTGTATGTTTAGGAATGACAAGTTGTCTCATGATATGTAGAATTCAGGTATCAATATCTGCAGTTTCTCTTTTTACTGCAGCAGTGCAAAGGGGAAGGATGCCACCCACACAGCCACACCATGGTCAGTTCTCCTTGACAAATGGGGACCCACTGCACTGCCATTCCTACTTATCCGGATATATCTCTCTTCTACTGAGAGCGGAGCCCTACCCAACGTCCCGGTATGGCAGTCAGTGCATGCAACCCAACAATATAATGGGCATCGAGAACATTTGTGAACTCGCGGCCAGGATGCTCTTCAGTGCAGTGGAGTGGGCCAGGAATATTCCATTCTTTCCAGACCTTCAGATTACTGACCAGGTGGCTCTACTGAGGTTGACATGGAGTGAGTTATTTGTGCTCAATGCTGCACAGTGCTCCATGCCGCTCCATGTGGCCCCACTTCTGGCAGCGGCTGGCCTTCATGCCTCCCCAATGTCTGCGGACAGAGTGGTTGCGTTTATGGACCACATTAGGATCTTCCAAGAACAAGTGGAAAAGCTTAAAGCTTTGCACGTTGACTCCGCTGAATACAGTTGCTTAAAGGCAATTGTGCTGTTCACCTCAGGTAAGGCAACATTGATATTTTCTGTATAACATGTCTGAGATGCCACCTATTAGCAAAGAAAAGTGTGGTTGGTCTTGGACTTTAAAACTTAATATCACAATTTATTTAGACTTCACTGCATTGAAACCATTGAGGCTGTTGGTATGCGTCATTGATAGCCACTGTGAGATTTAACTTTATAAAGCACCTACAGGAACACACAAATAGACATTGTTTTTACTAAATCACAACATTGGAGTTGCATAAGAACAATTGAAAACTTCGATGTAAGCAAAAAGAAAAAAAATGGATGCCGATATTTTTTTTTATTTTTCGATTCATCATCATTGTTTGCATGCTTAACCTCGTTTTGAATGACAGATATAAATGATGTCACGCTTTGGGGGGGAGGGGAGAGGAAAAGGAAAGATAGGACTAATGCCCCATTTGCACTGTAAAACACGACGTAGGCAATAACGTTCTTGGACAAACAGGATCGATCAACATAGAAACCTAGATATAATGGTAGAAAAAAGCTTATTATTAAGAATGTATAAGGCGTTTGTTATTTGAGTGGTCTGTAATTAGTTGATGTGAATGTACAGACCTAGATAGCTCGGGCTCTAACTATTCTCAAACCCTTCCTGATCGGTCAAGGCATCCCTGGACTTGTTCCAGAACTAGGTCATGACCCAAACTTCCTCACTAGTTACAGCAAAGCAGTGGAAACCAAATCAGCATGGAAAAGAACAAACTTACATCACCAAAGTTTTAGTTTAAATATTATTTACTTTATTTTATGAAATACAGCCTTTATTGTGCGACGTTTACATCGTCTCAAGTCGCATGCTTTGACTAAGTCAATTCAAACTTTTAAAATGTATTGTAATCCATCGCCAGAGGTTTTTGATTTTCGGTATAGTAATCTGCCTTTATGGATTCTACTTTTACCTTGGCTATTGCAATTTGTTACAATGGATTGCTTTTTTTCCATGTTTAGTTTGCTTTATCATCGTGTCGTCATTATTTAACATACGTGTTGCGTTAGCACAAGTGTTCTAGCCTATATAGTGGCCACAATACTTAGCACCACTGATTGCACAGTTGCCCTCCAGTTTACCCTTTTCCAAGCGAAATCTCAGCGCCCTTTACAGAGACGGAGGTCGTGCCACTCTTTCTCTCTCTCTTTCTCTCTCTCTCTCTCTCTCACTCTCTCTCTCTCTCTCTCTCTCTCTCTCTCTCTCACTCTCTCTCGCTCTCTCTCGCTCTCTCTTTAGTGAAAGCATGAATACTCGGGATGTTTCTGAGTTCAGTATAACCAACTGCAACAAAACAGTCGTTTTTATGGGCGCTGCTGGTATGCCGTGAATAAAACACAAATAAGAGGCATGATAGTGTGTGTGGTGGTGGTGGTGTGGGGGAGGGGGGGGGGGGGGGGTGTATGCTCATAAATATGGCCTTGTCAAACCAAAACACCGTCAAGAATTGCGGTGCCTACATGTTCACTTTAATGTAGGCTATTGTTTGATATTATTGGACTAAGTCTTTCGACTCAAGTCTTTCGACATGGCTTTAGTCTTTACTAAAGGCCTGTCGTTGATCGTGTTTGTTCAATTATTCTCTTATAGGCAGGACTATCGTTAGCTTTCGTTGGAATATCGGAAATTAAGTTGTCTAACTCCAAACAATGTTAGACAACATGTTATTGTTGCCTAGCCAAAAATAAATACGATTTAAATTATATTATAAAATTAACACGAATTTTTATCACCAGTAGCACATCAATGTGGCTATATAATTAATCCAACCCAGTACATTAAAAAGCGATCTTATTTTTTATATTTTATATAATATCCTTTGTAAATTGTTTTTGATCCAGCATGATTCACGTTTATTTGTTTTCCCATAGATGCTTGTGGCCTCTCAGACGTGGCCCATGTGGAAAGTTTGCAAGAGAAGTCCCAATGCGCCCTGGAGGAATATGTTCGGAGCCAGTATCCCAATCAGCCAACACGATTTGGGAAGTTGTTACTTCGCTTGCCTTCACTCCGCACAGTTTCTTCTTCGGTCATAGAGCAATTATTTTTCGTCCGATTGGTAGGTAAAACCCCAATTGAAACCCTCATCAGGGATATGTTGCTTTCGGGGAGCAGTTTTAACTGGCCTTACATGTCAATTCAGTAAGCAGAAGGAACGAACAAAGGGGCTAAGACTACAATGGTTAGCTTCTTTCGTAGAAGGAAAACGGCTGTTACACAAGCTTGCTTTCATGAAGAAAGACATTGACTTGTATGACTGTGAATTTTAAAATTGAGATGTCCAGTGAACTTTCAAAATGCAGATTCAAGCTCAGTGTCATTCGGAACAACCTGCTTCTATCCGTTTTTTAATGAAAAAAAAGGAAAATGAAAAAAAAGGTGAAGGATTTTGTAATCCTTTGAACAAAATTTTAAGTATTAGGTGCATTTATAATGATTTTTTTTTTTTTTGAGGGGGTGAAAACCATAAGGGGAAAGAAAAAAGTTTTCTTTTTCCAAATTACTTGTCCTGTGTCCATGTATAGCTGTGTTTTGTACTTTTCTTTGTTCCTCCTTTCTGGTTCAAAACCGGCATATGTGATTATGTAGTACAGGTGGTGTTATTTTAACCATGATTTGTTTTGAAACAGTAATGTAAAAAATATTCTTCAAGAATTAAAACGAAATCCACAGCAATAGGAAGAGGCTTATATGCTTAATGCTGCAAGCGCACTTACTCCTAAAATGACCCACAAAAACTGGCCCTGGGTGTGTTGTGGGGGTCAAGTTCAAATTTTTGACCCACACCAAACTATTCCCCATCCCAAATTGACCGAATTTTAAGTCCACTTGTGCCCGCCACTGTTTTGAGTTAGTCTTAACCAACCGAACCACAGCTCTCTATATCCGTATTTTACAAGGGGCACTGTTGTCAACTTGACGCGGTTCAATGCCTCACGCTGATGTGTATAAAACTGTTTGGTTAACACTTAACCGATTTACATTAGTGCTGTCTTTAAATGCACTTTCAACACAAAATATTTCACATTGCAATTTTAGGATTGCCTACCACTCTAGGCTATTTTGGGGATGAACGGTGCATAACAAATTTGTCATAAGATAACGGTTTTTTTTTAATTGGAGAGGTCAAGGGTCATTTTAAGTTGCAAGATATGGAGTCGTGTTTAACAGTATTATAACGGCGTCCCTAAAATGTCATCTTTTATTCACTTCAAGCATTAAGTGCCTGACAACCTTGATGTAATTTCTTATCAAAACGTTAACGTAGGCATACAACTTCTTGAACAGGAATATAAAACTTCAGTCGTATGCTCGTGTGTTTCACTGGAAAACATTGATTAGAGGCAGTATTCTTGTAAATAGGTCAATTAATTTCAACAACGAGTTTTCCTTTATACAAATTATATGTGATTAAGAAATTCTGTGGTTGCCATTTTTTCGGTAATACGTCTTCAAACTGAGTGGCAGACTTAGCTAGTAGCACTGAAAGTTATGTTTGTAATGTATATACATATTACGACAAATGTTTTCTTTTTCATGTATTTAGACTGTGAATGCATGGCCACAGGTCGCTAACCTATTTTACCTTTGATATATATATATAAATGTAAATGTTTTTGACTGTATAGATATAATCTGTGCATTCAGTACACTAGCCCTTGTATTTAAAAAAAAGAAACAAAACGTTCAATTTTAGGCTAAGATTAACAGGGTGAGCTGGTTTGGAAGGAGTAGGCCTAGCTATTTTGACTTAGTGTTATGCTCCTTTGGTCATGACAGATGCCTTGTGCGCGTGTGTGTGCGTGTGTGCGTGTGAGTGTGTTCGCGCGTGCCCGTGTTGCTCTCGGCGCACGCATCAATATGTGTTTGTATGTGAAAGCTAGCAATTTCTTTCCTTGTTTTGAGGCTTTTCTTCAACACACAAGACACCATGTTGTGGTTGGATAAAAAGGGATCATAATCTGTAGTTGATTGAACACTGATCTTTGGCTGTTCATTGCCACATATGGACCAGAGAATGATACATGATTGTAATTATGAACAGTTTAAACTGACCCACGTTTTTATATAAATATATAACAATATATGACTGCAGGGTATTGGTAACGTATAGATACTTTTTTTATGATTATTATTATTATGATTATTAATTGCAAGTGATATATGTGAGTGTGTGTGGAAGTTTATAGTTGAACACAATTCTTGTTTGTTTGTGTTAGCTTATTGTAAACAAGCATTCTGCTGTAAATTTGTTCTTGGTATTAAATTATAATTTATGAATTTGAAAACAACAATTTTTCATGTTTGATCATTTTTAATTAGTCAATTGTTTAAATTATACAAATATATATTTAGTGAAGGACAGTTAGAAAGGGGTAGTGCGCCAATATTTGTGCGTGTGAGCGAGAGATGTTTGTTATATCGGATTAGTTGCCCTATTCCTAAAATGGAGAGAATCTCATTCATGATCAAATCATTCTTTAAAATGTCAAATAGTCTATGTAACCAATATTTGCCCATAACTTGAATCGGCACTTATTGTAGGTCTTGCTTTGGCCAAAAGTGAAAATGACCAGTAACCTTGAATACGGGTTCACTTGAAGTGTGTGTGTAAATGAACTTCAAGTGAGTGGTAGCCAGCTTTAAGCTATATCTCTTAACTCAAAGTCCTATTATTTCACTCAATATGGGGTCTTCTAACTTTATTGCTCCCCGGAGCAAAATGAGCATTTTATAATCGAAACCACGTTGATACAGGAAGACCCCCTTCACTGAGGGCCGAACCCCTGATGAAAATATACACATATAGTGATAATAGACAGTGGCGGATGACAATTAAGGACTGTGCATTGCAATCTTTTTAGACATTATTGCAAAAATGAAAACCCGTTTATAACCAAGTAATAGATAAAAACAAAAATAAGAATAATCTGCATAATTGTCAACTTGACAACGACACAATCTGTAGTGCAAGTTTAGAGTTAGATTTAGCCTTAGCAGCTATTAGATTAGCTATTACTGATCAGACGTTTCGAAGTCATCGGAAATATGCATTTTATGAACATGGCTGTTATTGTAGTTGATGGTGTTAAAAAGGGTTAATATTGACTTTTTTATGCAAGTAGAATGGGATAATGATGATCACAAATTATGATACTGACCAACTTCTGTGTATGTAGGCTTGTGCCCGAGCCCCTAAGATATCAATTTGTAGATGCTCCTAAACATGTGTCATGCATATAGCTTTATGGGTATTTCAAAGATCGCTAAAATAGTTTTCGATATTGCATCCGTGGCATTAGCTTGTGCGCAGTAATACACGTTTGCTGCTATTAAATAAAAAGTTGATTAGGCTTAACAAAACGGAAATAATCTCAGCTACGCTATATTTTTCCAGACTATGTTTTTACAACTGCATGTTTGTTCTTGAGACAGTACAGAAATCGTCAACAACATGCTGCATTCCATATAGTCTTTTTACCTAAGAAATAAAAAATATAGGCACCCATACTCCTCCTATCCCCTTATAAGAATAATTATCGGGGCTTGTCTGACTTCAATTAGGCTATAGTCTAAATAACCTTGACGTTCTTGGTGTGTCAATAATAATAATTATTATTAAACAGTAGGCTATTCAGTCAGATAAATTCTATTCTGGCTATGTGGCTAAGTTATACGCAATTCAATATGTAAGTGTTAAGTTGCTAATATGCACTTATACTATAGCCTACTTGGACTTTTGCAACAATAGTGCCGTCACTAAGGTACAATAGTTAGAAGAAATGCAGGAGTGAAGCTCTTCGCATTCAATTGCTATTCTTGTGTGAGCTTAAGACCATTATTGGCATAATATGATATCATAACATCATCATCAAGTGTGTGTGTGTGTGTGTGTGTGTGTGTGTGTGTGTGTGTGTGTGTGTGTGTGTCCCCTCTCTGTCTCTCTCTTTCTTTCAGTTCCTTTACCACACACACCTCTTGATCTCGGCTTCATAGTGTATAAAATCAAAATTTTTGACACCTGTAAGATGTCCATACATTTTTTCTAAAGGTCTTAGAGTTTTTCAATTTTACTGTGAGAAACCACGGTCTATTTGTAATACAATACATACGTTTCCACTTGGAAGCAAGGCTGTGCTGCCCGAAAACGGCTATAAATCCAACTCCATGGGGGGCTGAGGGGTGTGTGTGTGTGTGTGTGTGTGTGTGTGAGAGAGAGGGGGGGGGGTTACATTGGACTTATTGGTTC
>JAVQIZ010128854.1:0-11766 GCA_036023535.2 Galaxias brevipinnis | reverse complement strand
GTGTGTGTGTGTGTGTGTGTGCTTTTTTGGATACCTGTAGGTGTAAATAAGTTGTGTGTGTGTGTGTGTGTGTGTGTGTGTGTGTGTGTGTGTGAGTGTGTGTGTGTGTGTGTGTGTCCGTGCGTGCATGTGTTTCAGTATGCATGCTAGGCTCGTGTGTGTGTGTGTTTTATCTGTCCAGTGGGTGGACACAGAGGGACCCGTAGGCAGGTGTTTCCTCTGTGGGCCCAGCAACTCCTGGCCAGTGGAGGCCTCAAGCAGTGAGCAAACACCAGCAGAACAAACTGTGGAGATGGAAGAATGTGAGACGGGGGGGAGAAGTGTAACCAAACCAAATCTGACCAGACAGCCTTCAACTCTGCCCACACACACACACAAACACACACACACACACACACACACATGCACAAACACACACACATGCACATTCTCTCTCTCTCTCTCTCTCTCTCTCTCTCTCTCTCTCTCTCTCCCCTCTATTTGCCCTGGACACAGTGGTTGGGTGTGGCCATTTGCCTACAGAATGTACAACAGGCTAGTTAAAGATGGAGTTGGATGACTATTATGTTCCAGCAGCACCAAAGGTCAGAGTTTGTACTGTCACTCAGGACCCACACGTCGGCGTCACATTTCCATCCTCCCACTCTCCCCATTCTGTACAGAGGACCCCTATTTACTTTTGTATACAACAAACCATGTCTCTCTCTTTCTCTCTTTCTCTCTCTCTCTCTCTCTCTCTCTCTCTCTCTCCCTCTCTCTCGCCCTCTATTTGCCTTGGACACTCAGCAATGGTTGGGTGTAGCCCCCTGCCTACAGAATGTACAGCAGGCTAGTTATATTTCAGTGCTTAGGCTCTGCATAGATAACAGTGTGTAGATAGTCCCGGTGGCTGACCGTGTACAGTAGATAGCAGAGGCTAGAGGACGCTAGGCGGTGTCCATGTATTCTGACGCGGGAGGAGGACCACACATGCCGGGTTCCCTGCCCCGGACTCGCCGGAGCGTGAAGGAGCCGGGAGAGGCTTTCGGGAACGGCGGGCGGATTCCAAGCTGTCTCCCACACAACCGCTGATTTGAGGGGTCCCAAACAACTGGGTGATAACTCAAAGCAGACCCGGTCCCAAAGCCCAATCTATCATGATAAATACTCCAGGCTTACGGCTTACATTCCTCCAGCCTGACACATTCCTACGTCTTCAGTGTAAACCTTGTGCGCTCGGTAGCGGACATTTCTGACGGCCTTTCTCTTCCCTTTTTCCCCCCCTACCTTTGTTTGGGAGGGTGTGAAGGCTGTGTTTAACTAACTGCTGACTGACAGGAAGGACACAACAGCAAAGGATGCGGGAAATAGAGATAAAGAGTGAGAAACGGAGAGTTATGTTGTTGTGTTTAAAGGTTGTGGGTGGTCAGTACTGTTGGGTGTGTGGATGTTTTGTGTGGAGCTTTGCTTGTTCCCTTGTGCTTTTGGGTGTTGTTCAAGCCAAACATGGCCGTATTGTTGCGGTTGTTCTTGAATTTGGACGTGGCCCAGAGCGGCTGTTTATCCGGGGCGTGTGTGTGTGTGTGTGTGTGTGTGTGTGTGTGTGTGTTTGTTCGTTTGTCCTGTCTCCTCTCGCCACATTGCCTTGGCTGTCCACACAGGACTGACCCATCCCTAGCAGGGGTCAGGGGTCAAACCCTGGGTAATTATAGAGGTCTATTTATCATGGGAGCACTGAACGATGGTGTCAGTCACTATTTGAACGTCAATTGTGTCATTCATCACGTTTTCATTTGGAACAACTGGCTTTTACTTGCCATTATTCTAGTCAAAAAAAAAAGCCTGGAGGAGACAATTAAAAGAAAAGATACATGAAAGGTTTTCTAAAGTGCTGTCCATTTTCACGGGGTTGATCTCCTCATGGCTGACACAAAATTGATCGATGGACATCTTATGCATATCAAGAGGTATAGCCTCCATTTATCTCCAAACCTAAGAGCAACTGCGGTCCGCCTCGCGGCTCTGGGCGTGGTGGCTGAGATGGGAATGGGAACGTTCCTCTTCCCAGTCTACGCTTGGCTCTGGCGTTTTCCAAAGTCCCCCTTTGTGCTCCGCTGCGATCGCGTGCATGGGTTCTTCTTTTAGGCCTAGTATGGGAGTGTAGGTGGTGTCAGCACAGGGACGCATGGGGAAACCCACAGTGCTCCTCCTGTGTGATGTACTGCAGTGTGTGTTCAGTGGAGCCTCACGGCTGCAGGTCATGGAACATGGGAGATGGATGCTATTTAGCGTTCCACTTAGAGGCTGTTGTTCGGTGACATTATGAGTGGACAGGGAGAGTTCTGCGAGGTCAGAGCGGGCCTAGAGAGACAGAGGCCTGTTCTGTCAGATGGAAACATGCTGCCTTATGGCTATTCTCCCAGCCAGAGAGAGAGAGAGGGGGGGGTGACTTTTATACAACAGTAAATAGGGCTCCTCTATACAGAACGGAGAGAGAAGGAGGACGGAAATGTGACGTCGACATGTGTGTCCTGAGTGACAGTACGAACTCTGACCTTTGGTGCTGCAGGAAAATAATAGTCATCCAACTCCATCTCTAAGCCCTATTCAACTGGGTAATGCAAACACACACAATGAGATCACATGAGCCAGAATAATAACAATAATAATAATAATAATAATAATAATAATAATAATAATAATAATAATAATAATACATTTAATTTATAGGCGCCTTCCTAGACACCCAGGGTCACCAGACATTGCATAGAATATTAAACAATATACACAAATATATACAAAAAAAATAAGAATAGAGAATAGTAGCTAATGTGCCCTCGCCGACTCACGCTGAGCGAGCTACACGGGTCGTCACCGTGTCATTCTCCGATCAAACCTGTCGGTGGCCTACACTCTGTACGTCGTAAACGTGGAGGGGAGGATGCCGAAAGTGAGGTGAGGACACCCCCCCCGTGCAGCCCAGCGTAATGAGATGCAGTAATGCTGGCTCAGGGGAAAGGGCTGCGGGACAGGTAGATAGGGCTCGGGAGAGTTGGCAAACGCTGCCGAAGAAAGAGGCGGTGGAGGGGAGCCGCGGTTCTTGGATCCGACCCAGAGCTCGGCATGGCACCCTGCCACCTGCCTGCTGGGCCTTCTTTACGATGTCGGGGGTAGGGGCCCGGGGAGCTGAATGGATAGAGGGGCCCCGGCTGGCTGACTGGTATAGGGGGACCTATGGGACTGGATGCTGACTGGCTGTGGAGAAAGATAAAGGTGTAGTGAGAAAGAGAGAGAGAGAGAGAGAGAGAAGGAGGGAGAATTCATTTGTGTCATTGAGATGATAGGTTGTCTAAGGGAGAAGTTGAGAATTCAGACTCGTCGCACACACTCGACGACGAATGTGAGTCGTCTGGGTTATCTGGCAGGTCCTTGTGAAAACAGTCCATCTCCTTGGTGGAATGTACACTCCTCTTATTGTTTTCCCCTGTGGCGAAGCCGCCTTTTTTCGAGTCCCGTATGTCTTCAGAAAATGAACAGGGTCAAGGGTCAGCTGTCAGCTCGAGGCTATTTCCTGGAGAGGATTGTGTAACCTTGATGTCTTTTCCTCCTAAAAGCCGTGTACCATTGAGAGTACCACGTACCTTCGCTTTTCAGAACAGAAACAGAAGCACCTATGGCGTGAGTATATTTCATCAGGTGAAGCATTAAGACGCTCGTTATTCCAAAACTAAGAGGTGCCTTATAGTACTTTCTCTAGTGCCCGTTTTGTTTGTGTGGATATCAGGTCGTGTGTGTGTGTGTGTGTGTGTGTGTGTGTGTGTGTGTCCGCAGAAGCCTGAGAGCCTGCGTGAGAGACAGATCCCTGACTGGGTAAATTATGCGCTGACATTTAATTCCTGGTTCACATTCATGCCAGACTATTAGTTGGATTTAAACCACCCCATAAATGTCGGTGTGTGGGCGTATGAGAACGGCGTGCTGAGTCACAGCCCGCGTGAGCTTGGCAGTCAGGTTCACGAAGGTGCAAGCAACTCCCGTAATTCATGCATTTTACCGGAATTGTTTCTGAGTTCCAACCGGAGTAACGAACAACGTGGATCACGGAAGCTAAGTGGCCGTCGATCGGTGCGCGATGTTTCCCGCTGTGTCTGGCAGGCCGTGTGGGGGTCAGGGCTCAGCCTGTTCACGGTCTCGTGGCCTCGCTGAGGAGGCCTCGCTGGGTGAGAGCCGAGCCGCTCGGAGTGGAAGACCCCCGCCATGCAAACAAACAGCGGCGTCAAACCTAACGGGGAGTTTCCCTTCCCCGCTCCTAAACTCTCCCCACATGTTTGATTAGCAGGGAGAGTAAAAAAGGAGAACGCTGGTATGAGGGGAGAAACAGCAAAGAGGGGGGGGTTGCAATTTGAATTTAGGATGCTGGTTTTAAATGCCTGGAATGCCGAGTGCTGCGCTGCCCTCCGCGGCCTTCGTCAGCTCAGCTGGTGGGGAGACCCGCCGCGGCACGGAGCTGTGATCTCTCCCAAGCCCAGGGTGGCCCTTCATCAGCAGCGCGCGTCCCAACCGGGCTGGCACCCACACTGTGAATAAACTCAAAGGCAGCATTTACTTAGATATCGCCTGCCCGTATTTGTTTCTTCGGAGAAGGAAAAAATGGTGTTCGTGGCTAATAAGCTGACTTTGATATAGAGCCCTCCCCCCACCCCGTAGGGCTTTATTGTCATTGAAGTATTTTGTGGAAGGAGACGGAGGAGACGAGGGTGGGGGGGCTGTGTGTGTGTGTGTGTGTGTGTGTGTGTGTGGGGGGGGTGCTGGTGTTGGGTTTGCGGCTGCTTGGCGCGGGCCCGTACTCCTAGGGCCGGCAGGTGTCAGCTGTCAGGTGCGCTCCAGGAGGATTAGGAAGGTGGCCGCTCCGCCAGGGCTCCCCAACCCCGTAATGACAGGCCCAGGAGGGAGGCCACCTGCAGCTGTTCCTCCCTGGAGCTGTCTCCTCCCTGGAGCTGTCTCCTCCCTGGTGCTGTCGCCTCCCTGGGGCTGTCTCCTCCCTGGAGCTTTCTCCTCCGGGGCCCGGCAGCAGCAGGAGCAGGAGGAGGAGGGGGGAGAAAGCTGGAGCAACACTCCAGGACCGGTGTCCGGCTCTGTCCCTCAGACTGCTACTCCCTGTCACCGGCGTAGCAACCACCACTTAGACGCACCATCCCGCCACCAGAACTATACCCTTAGACACACGGAGAGCATGCAGCTGCTTGCCCCCATTCAGTGCCAAGTCTTAGTTGTTTCGATGTTCGCTCAATCATTTAAATCTGTTTAAATATAACCTGGGACATGTCCCGCAATAAGTACAACGGTATTTGTGTTGTATACAAACATCTGGTACATTCATTGAAGCATACGTGCCACAAATCGACAGCCTTTTCCCATGCAGAATTGATTGTTGTTTTTGTGAATCCGAATGTGTTTGCTGACCATGCTATCTCTCTCTCTCTCTCTCTCTCTCTCTCTCTGCCCTCCCAGCGGGGCTTGTCGACGTGCTGCGGGGGCTGGAGCTCTCCCACCGCCTGGAGGGCGTGTCCAGAGCGGCGGGCCTGTGCGCCAGCCGAAATGGCACCGAGGAGTCCGACCTGGCCTACAGGGTGGAGAAAAAGATCCAGCTCAGCGCACCAACCAAGCAGCTCTTCCCAGGTAGTTTACCCGAACCCATGAAACACAATCGTCGTTCCAAACGGGGTGTCTGGAAGTCTAGCCTACAAGATTGTCTGTCACCCTGTCGAAAAGAGCCCGCAAAACACAAATAATTGATCCAAAGTAAGTGGTGCTTAATCTGAGCAGGAACGCGAGAAAGAGAATGGTGGACACATTGCCTACTTAAAATGAAATGAGAGTTCTCTACTGGGAAGGTAACGAAGGCGAAATCGACAGCAATCGAGTCACGGGAGAAGAAAAGTAACGTTGAGAGTAGCTGAAAAACAAAAGGCAACCAAACAAAACGTTTTCCAAGGGTATGGAACAGAAATCGTCTTAAGCATTTCGTTGCTAACATTGTGGGGTAGCTAGTGTGTAGTGTGGTGGCACGCTGTGCAGGTAAGACTGCATCCAAGTGTTCTTTCTCTTTGTTAAACAACGACGTTGGGAAGCTCTGGGGGTCGCAAAGATCACCGTTTTTCGAGAAAAACGATTGCCTGTAGCCGCATTCGAGACGAGACGAGCCGCTTTGAAATTATGCAGTTTGGCGAATAACATCACCAGGCAAAGTTACATTACGCCATGGACTTGCCAACTTTCACGGCAATTAGATGGGGATTTGCATAAGATCTCAGCGCTTAACTGTCATTGCCTAGCCCATTTCGTTTCACCTAAAAGCCTGTCATCAGGGAGCGTTCCCTGCTGCCAGCGCTGTTTGTGTTTGTGGTCCATCCTTTCTACTCGTTTTCCCACTTTTTATTTTCTCCATTCCCCATCTCTCTCTCCATCCAGACTCTCCCTTCCCTGTGGACTTCTCCCTCGTGGCCACGCTGCGGGCCAGGAAAGGCAGCCATTTCTTCTTGCTGTCGGTCTATGACGAGCAGGGGGTTCAGCAGTTGGGCCTGGAGGTGGGCCGCTCGCCCGTCTTCCTTTATGAGGACCAGCATGGACGGCCCCCTCCAGAGCACTACCCCGTCTTCAAGAACATCAACCTGGCTGATGGAAAGTGGGTAGCCCCTCGTCGATCCTAATCCCCGCGTCCGGCTGACTCTGCTGGAATGAAAGCTCTGTTGTTTGTTTATGTTTCTCCTATATGACTGTATATTTTGACCGGATGTGTATTAGTGTGTGTGTGTGTGTGTGTGTGTGTGTGTGTGTGTGTGTGTTTGTTTTTAGAGAGATACAATGCATGTAAATGACAGTACAATATTATAGTGTAATGAGTTAGGGCCAAGGCTAGACTTAACATTCCAGTGTGCTGACTCACTGCGCTAATTGTCTTTTGAGGCTGTTTAGCATTGTGTTTCGTTGAATTAATTTTCAAAACAAATCATTTTATTAAACAATTTATTTGGTTTAATTGCATAGTTATTGTTAATTCCGTTGGTGTTATCCATTCTATTCCTTTACTCAGTGCTAGAATAGTCAAATGTATTGTATTGGTTCTATGCCTCTGTCTATCATTGTGTGCTGTTTTGTGGCCTCTTGGGAAAAGATACCCATCGAGTGAAAGAGCTAGCAACAGTAAAACACATCCTGCTGCATTCCTGCAACCCCCCCTCTGTTTTGTCTGCCCGCAGGTGGCACAGGATCGCCTACAGCGTGCGGGGCCGGACCGTGACGCTCTACCTGGACTGCCAGAAGGTGCAGAGCCTGGAGCTGCCTAGAGGAGAGCAGCCTGTGGTCAGCACTGAGGGCGTGACCGTGTTTGGAGCGCGCCTACTGGACGAGGACGCGTTCAAGGTGAACGTTTACGATCGTCTAAATAACACAATATATATATAAAAAATATATAGCATGTTAGAATCTCATAAGATGGGATTGAGACACAGTATATTTACTGCAGAAATATAAACCACTTTTTTTTTATAAGGGGCCAAGATTGGATCGATGTTGTCTGCCAACGTGTGTTTATTGGAGGGGGGAGTCGGGGAGGAGGGGGGGGGGGTCATTAGCGAGTCGCTAATGTGGTGTGAATCTAATTAATAAAGTATGCATGAGAAGCCAGTCGAGACCTATCCACTGGAGGTCGGCCATGATGAGCTTCAGTGGAACGCTTCTGACAGGCAGCCGCGGGGGAACCCGCTAACCTTGGACAAAAACCGCCGGGTCCTTCCTCCCTGGAACAAATTTCACCCTGAATGACGTGCAAATAAATGGGGCCCGATCCAGCCGTCTCAGGTTTACTACACACACGCATTGTGTCTCACTCCGACGGCGAGCCGTAGGTTTATGGTTCCGTGCAAGGGTTAAAGGCGTGGGGATCAGAGGGGTTGAGAGGGGCCTCCGCTGTCAGTCAGGCTGCTAGCGCCGGAGGACCTGGCCGTGTGGAGGGGGAGTGTGGGGGGTGGGGGGGTTGGACAGGTGGAGGTCTGCACGGGGCAGGGGGCTGTTCAGACACGTTCCCCCAGTCTGGCCCTGGTGCTTTCCCACTGTTATCAGATACCTGGCGAGGGGGGGGGGGGGGAGGAGGACCCACTGGTCTCTCTCTCTCTCTCCCTCTCTCTCTCTCTCTCTCTCTCTCTCTCTCTTTTGATGTTTGAATGGGTTTGATTGTGTGTGTTTCGGAGAACGTGTGGACTGTAAATGGTGGTCCCGGGCGACTAACTGTGAGGGCGGCGGATCCCCATGAAAAGAGACATTCCTGGGGCTCACTCCCGGGTTTGGCCCCTACAGCTTGACGCACACACGCCCGGGCTGCGGCCCCTCGTAAGAGCCGAGTCCTAGGGCGGAGCAGGGGTCAAAGTGCCAGGTGACCCCATACATTTTCTCAAGCACTCTCCAAGTGCTTAGTGAACTCTTTGAGCGTTCATCCGGAGCCTTTAAAGTCAAAGTGGACTCACATTTTGAGAGGGTGTTTTTAAACGAGGTTGGCCTTTGTAAGAGACTTTGTATCTGTATGCAGGACGAGAAAAAAAAAAAAAAAAGCATGGGAATCAAATTCTGGGAATCGCTCCAATTTGTCTGTTTTCTTTTTTTTTGGGTAACCTTTCCGTCGTAAGTCGTCGTCCGTGCCTTCCATGACAATGTGCGACCCCCGCGCCATTGTCATTCCCCATGAAGCGCCCCTGTAAATCATCCGGCCCGCAGTATGAAGGAGAGATCAGCGCTAGTCCCATCTGAACCCTGTCCTCAGGCCCACTCTCTGATCCGTGATGGAGAGAGACGGGCGGGAGGGGGGAAGAGCGATAGAAAAGAGAGGGCGATGGGAAAAAGAAGACAGAGGAGAGTGGAGTTCACAAAAGCCCCCCAGGGTCCCATCTTAAAACTTTGTTCTTTCCTGAAGTCTGTCGGCTCAGGCGGCGGCCCTGGAGTGAGATGGAGGGCTCATTGCCTCGGCGGGCACACTCCTCAGAGCCAGGTGTCCGCGGCCGTGACAGAGCGGACGCTCCAGCCACCGTCTCACCTGCTCAATAACCCTCTCTTCCTCCCTCTCTCTCTCGCTCTCCCTCCCTCCCGCTCCCTCTCTCTCCCTCTCTCTCTCTCTCTCCCTCTCTCTCTCTCTCCCTAAACCATAACCTTCTTTCCTTTAACGACACCTCTTAACTCTGGCTCATTTGCTCCTCCCAAGCCTCCAGGCATTGGCCACTCCCCTTCCTCCGCTCATCCTGCCATGGCAATAGATGTTTATATTTCCTATCGGAGCCCCGACACGATCCCACTCCCAACAAATGACCCGTTTCTCCCTGTGACTCACGGATAAATCCTCGCTTTAATGACCGCTCCTAACATTAGTCTCGACCCAAACCCTTTTTTTTCCCCACAGCAGACTGACATGCCCTGAATGTATCACCCCTCGGAATGAAGAATGCAAAGTTTGCGGAGATGACTAAGAGCAATGTTCTCAGCGAGAACAGACCTTGTTGTAAATGAAGGGCCAGCCAATATTTTCCATTGGCTCGAGTGGTTTGTGTGTGTGTGTGCGTGTGTGTTGACACAGGCCTTTTTCTCCCTCTCTCTCCGCGGGTCAATCATGTGTGACCACGCTGAAGAGGGGGCTGGTAGCAGGGGATGGGAATGATAGCCAGCAGCCCCGCTCAGTGTTCCCAGGCTCTGGTTCCAGGGGGATGTGGCGGAGCCGGAGGGGGTGGGGGGTGGGGGGGGGACTGGGGCCACCACGCTGGGGAGAGTGCGTGGGAGCTCGGCCTGGGAGCCAGGGGGGATGGACGTGGTCAGCCTCCATTGCCTCTATTGCTTCCAGATTGCCTACGAATGAGTCTCTCGCAGCGAGATTTGAAGTCTCCAAATCAAAGGCCGTACCAAAACCTACTGTATGTATCACCGTCTGCCGACCGTCCCTCCCTCCCCCCCCTGACCTCTCAGTCTCCCCCTCTGACCTCTCAGTCTCCCCCCCTGACCTCTCAGTCTCCCCCTGACCTCTCAGTCTCCCCCTCTGACCTCTCAGTCTCTCAGTCTGGGTGCACGTCCTCCACACGCTGGCTGGTCCCATGCCATCCCCCACCAGCGTTTGTTTTTGAAATAACAGTCGGGCCCTTTCGCTCTGGTTTTCAGTTAGAAGAAAAGACGACGACTCTGGACCGTGGTGCTGTGGCAGGCACCGAGGGCTCTGCTTTCTCTCTCAGTGTCAGATTAGATCAGACCTCATGGATAGCTGGACATCAGATCGAACGGGGCACACTGCATCGGTCAGGCGTGCCCCCTCCCCTCTCCTCCCCCCGTTTCATATCCATTTACCTTAGATTGCACTCAGATGTGTTCTCCAGCGCTGCGGCGTGCATCTGTTTTTCTTCAGGCGAGGGAAGAAACGAGCAACAAAGAGATGTTTATGGCGGCGGCAGGCTGTGTTTATTGTGCGGGGGTTTATGAACCCCGTGGACTCGCGTTCACCCACCGAGATAACACACACACGTCCAGGGCGACTCGGGATTTCCATAACAACGGCGTTTTTTTGGTGTTTTTTTTTTTACAGGGTGAGATCTCATTAGGGGACTTCCTGTAACAATGCACATCTCCGGTGGTATACCACATGAGTCTCTCTGACGAAGGGGCCGCCGTAGGACGGCTGGCTGGCAGCTCACCGAGTGTGTGTGTGTGTGTGTGTGTGTGTGTGTGTGCATAGGGGAGGGGGTGTGGGCGGGTTTGATCAAACAGCAGGGCAGAGCAGGCTGGGCATCAACACTCTGTTCTGTCTGCGGGGTCCTACAAGATGTGACCCGTGCTGGCGGAGTTATGTGGGATCTAATGCAGTGTTTCATCAACACTTCAGAGGGGAAAAAGTGACACTCCAAACGGCGTGCACGCGCACACACACTCGCTGGGGCTTTGATATGAAAGGAGGACTTTTGATCTCAAACTGTGATCATCTTTTCAATGCTCTCCCTCCCTCTCTCTCTCTCTCTCTCTCGCGCTCTCTCCCTCCTCTGAACTGTAGTCCACGTTGGCGGTAAGCCAAAACGGGGTCTACGCAAAGGGACAATTTCCTTATTCTTCATGTGTGCATCATTTCATGTTCAATCGTGCGTGGCGCCATTGCGGTTGCGTGTTGTTTGGTTCATGTCCGTCGGTTAGGGCCGCGGCACGGTCGTGTTCAGGTCGTGCTAAGGCCGTGTCAGCCGAGGTGAACTGGGGCATGAGGGAGCAGAGTGTGGAATTATCTCACCTCTGGCTCTTCAGACTAATTAAGGAGATTACAATGGCCCCATAATTGCCACCACACCGGGGAGCCTTCTTGCCCGGACTCCTCACAGACGACTGCTCAGCTGGCCTCGCTTCAGATTGTATTTTTTGAACCGTCACCGTCAGCGATGTCTAGGTGTGATACAACCCGCGTTCGGGAAACGTTTTGCCGTGTTTACCGCTCGATCGGCGCGCGTAGAGGTGGCCTCGCTCGCAGCGTGAGGCAATTGCGCAAATTGCGTGCCAGGTGCTGCGTAATGATGTAGAAGTCCTGTGGTCTAATGGACACGGTAGTGTGTATGTGCGTGTGTGTGTGTGTGTGTGTGTGTGTGTGTGTGTGTGTGTGTTTGCATACGTGCATATTTGTGTGTGTGTGTGTGCTTAGCAGGCAGCAGAGCCAGCGGTAGAGTCTGTTGAGTGGAGCAGTAGTGCTGAGAGAGAGAGAGAGAGAGAGAGAGAGAGAGAGAGAGA